>WURT03064835.1:0-38529 GCA_009936505.3 Holothuria glaberrima | reverse complement strand
AACTGCTCGCAACTGGCCTCAAGAGGTTGTAGCTCTCAAGCCATGATCGCAAGAGCTCTCGGGGTTTGAAACATGTTTAAAAATCTTGCAACCCCCGCAAGAGGTCGTAAGTCGGTCATATAGTGTGGGAGGGTGATCGCAAGAAGTTGCAACCCAAAGTTCTTTAAAAACTGCATTAACGTTTGAATAACAAGGGTAAGGGGAACAAACAACTGTGTACGGGCCGTGGCCACTGTGGGCCACGTGAGAGCGTTGGGGAAAAGCACAATTCTCATGGTTCACAGTATCATCTCACTGTCAAATATTTTTATTGACATTATAAGCCAGTATCTTTGTCACTGCAATACAACAAGTTCCTTTTCTTAGAAACATTACGAGAGTAATAAATGCATATATATGGGCGTTGTAAGTTTTACTTTATCTCAAAAAACTTGGGCTCTGTCATCCCTTTAGATGAACAGCGAAACAAATTTCCTGGAAATAAACAGGTTTAAGCTGCCAATTTCAGGTTTTATGAAAATTTCCCAAATTTTTAGGTTTAAATGTATGGGCAAAGCTCCTCTAAGAGTAAAAATGTTCAAAATATCCTGAGAATCCATATTGAGAGTCTTTTCTTCAGCATGTCTATAGTTATCAAGTCGCGTGAACTGCAGCAGTTGTGATGCCTGGGTTTACCAGAGAGGGCATCTGCCGTTTGAACTGGATTAGGGATCCTTAACTTTTTACACATACAATCGTGACAAATAGTTCATGCGAAAATGTCACATCACCTTAAAACATATCACCAATCAAGACCTATTATTTTAAGGATGTCATAGCGCGACGCATATTTGCGTATTATAATACGCAAACTTAATGTGCTGAGTTAAGTGATGTTCAAGTGCTTTGTAGGAAACTCCGACCAGCCGAGGTGCATAGCGGGAAAAATAATCTAAGGGATGCATAGAAGAATCTGCGCTTATTGAGAAAAATATAGATCAAGTAGCCAATATGTCGTCGTCCGGGCCGAGGGGCATCTAATGGGAATAACATGCTATGTGTGGTATCTACCACGGGCGACGATCCTGGGGGGTGGGGTGGGGGGTATAACCCCCTCATGAAATTGGATGGGGGAATACTGTACACTATACCCCCCCCCCCCATGGAATCAACAAGACAGATCCGGAAATCAGAAAACTTCACCTTTTTCTAGACTTTTTACAATAGGCCTATTTATTTTTTAGGAAATACTTCCCACAGTTGTCCTACTATTACGTTGCAAAACCTGAAATGGGCCATTTCTGGTGATCTGTGGGGATTTTTTGGCCAAAATTTTCTACGTTTCGTGCCAAATGATCGTGGCGCTCGCTTAGATAGTACCACTGACTAGATCCGGAAATCAGAACACTATAACCTTTTACTAGTCTTTTTTTCACAATATGCCTATTTTTTAGGAAATACTTGTTGTCATAGTGTCACGTTGAAAAGCCTGGAAAGGGCCATTTCCTGTGATCTGGGGGTATTTTGGACCAAAATTCTCTTTGTACGCTCCGCGCCAACCGATGGTGGCGCTCCGCTAAGACAGTGTCACTGACATTATATCCCCCCCCCCCCCCCACCACTTTCAAAGACGGATCACCGCCCATGGTATTTACCCGTCTGTGCTACGAAGAATATATTGGACTGAGGATGGAATTTGGACCTTTGCAAAAATTTATATGTTAGCTAAGCATTTTCTGTTATAAATACATCCTGGTCAGGGGTTATAGTTTATCTAAGTGAATTTAATTAATTGAAATATACAAGAAGCTCATCACGCGCAGAAAATATATTGATTCGTAGTGAAGAAACTTCACCCTTCTTTTTCCTTAAGAATAAGAGGAAGAAAAAAAATTACCATCGTGGCGACTGACCTTTTTTTGTGATTTACCTTTCATAGTGGTTCCTCAATAAAAGTTATAGAATCCCTACGAACTTTTGATTTAATCAGCTTCAAATTTATCTTAGTTATGAAGATAATAAAGATATGAAAAGACACTTTTTAACTCCCGAAGAATTTCCATTGTAAAAGGGACAACTTTTTAATGGCATTAGCACTGAAATTACTTCTTTGAAATGATCTTTGAACATAGGCGTAAGAAATTGTTCTCCGTGGAGTCCGGGGCGGGGGGGGGGTAAACTTCAGACCGCCGTCACGGGGTTCTAGGGGAGGGGTGTCCTTCTCCCACTTTGGGAAAATTTTTGAATATTTAAGGATCCTTAGAAGGAATTTTATGTCATATTTTGGGGGCTTTTTACGGTTCATGTACTGTAATATTTGTAAGGGCTACTAAATGAAAAAGCCTGATGAATTTCACAGGGTGCGCAAATAAGGGGTTTCTTCCTTGAAAAGCACGGGAAGAAGCATTGCTATCTTTAACCCCACATTTTTACTGGGGGATTTTCCCCCTCCCAACCTGCCCTTCCTATGACCCTCATAGTATACTCTTTGGCAGCTGCTACAACATTTAAAATATATTATCATTCAGTGATTTTTGAGTCTCAAAATTCCTGGAATAAAGGAACGATATGTCGTGCATTTGGACAGGATACAACACGTCACAAAAAACAAGACAATTCAAAGCTAATTGCAAGCGAATGATTTCCATAACTCGTATGTTCTTTTCCATTTGTAATATTTGGCCTGCTGGTATCAATGGCAACCATACATGTGAATTTTAGTGAAGAAGCGACCGTCTATTGAAAGGTTATCAAATATATACCATTTTTAAAGGCCATTATGGTTGCATAACTCTCTTAGCTAATTTTCGAAAGCTACTTTACATGACAGAGGATTCCACTTCAGTTACGGCATTTTGGATTCGTCAACAAGTCCTAGAACACCTAAGACACTGCCTGAATCCAGGAACAAAAAATGCGCGTAGATTTTTTATGTAGCTGTTTAATTAAGTCACGCTAAAAACGTAGGAGATTAATAAGTCAAATGTCTCCTTGCACTCTTCCATGAAAATGCTCTTCACACGACGTCAAGTACGTTAAAGGCAATAGGCAGTCACCCCAAAGAAAAATCAGAAAACTCTTGCAAATCTCCTCTTATTGCATTACAAGCACATAACTATTAGAAACAATAGGTAAAGCAAGGAGAAATTCTCCTTGAATATCGCAATTCACTAACAAAAATATTGTCACATGATCATAATAGGCCATTCATGAACTAGAATGACGGGGCATACTAACTCTGATTGGGGTGACTACATTTTCCCTTTAACGTATTTTGGGTAAACTTGAGAAGGAACTGGGTGGTATTACTTCAAGTAACACGTTCCTGTTAAGATTAACGTTCCCTATAATCTGTATATGCGAGTCGTGTGTATAGTAGTAATCAAGGCAGTTCTTCAAACTCTCTGCACATAACATTAAACTTCATAATAATGCCCATACCCTCTCAGAACTGTTAAGAGGAATGAAACCTTCAGAAATTTTAAGTAAAATATTTAAACATTCTTTGTGTAGAAATTGCCACTATTTTGAATAACTGCCCAAAAAGGAATAATTTCTACATTCTCAAAGCATCATTTTACTTTTTTGCACAAGATATCGGTACGTGCAATTTTTTACAATAATTTGGTGTAAATTTTTACCTGAAAGTTTGGAGTTCTTATTTTACTTAACTTTAGTGCGTATTTATGTAAATGTAAATCTTTAACTTTATACATAATCAACAGGATATCTCTTTTAAATGACTTAAATTAGTCTCTATCAAAATCAACTGCAAAAGTTTCGTGAGGCAAAAGAAAGGACACCTCTTCATATTTAAAATGAAAGGGTCTTCCCCTTTACAAATAAGATAAGCGAAATACAAATGCCGTTTTATTAGGGAACATGTTCACAACGTTGTAGAAGATGTCCACATTCGCCACAATGCTTCAACTCCTCCTTTGATCCCCTCCATCCTTCTCGATCAACCCCCCCCCCACCACCCCACTGCCTCGGTCACAGGGCCTTCAGCTACAAACACACGAACCTTCAAACTACAACGAAACAACAAGGACAAAGAATGTACCGTTGTCCCGCATTGTAGCCAGGATATGGCAGGAAAGTTACCACTAACTCAAGTACACACTATAGGCACCGCAAGATCACAAAACCCTCCCTGTATAGGTGTGTGTGGTGCAGGAGTCCGCCTCAGGACGTTTCTTCGTACTGAGGATTGAGTATTTCCCCAAGTCATTGGTGATTGGGGCATCGTTTCTGAGCCAGTTGAGCCGCAAGTTTTTCCCACCCGCGCAATTTGGCTGCGTGCCTGGCTACAACTAAATCATCGGTAGTAATTGAAGAAACTAAAATTGACCCTTCATGACCGCAAATTGAGTTTCTGAAACTCGCTGTCGTCCAAAATGGCATCACTTGAAATCAACTTTTTGCTAGTAAATCCACACATAACTCCAAAATTTAGCAACAAAAGACAGTGTAAAGAGGCTATATTACTTTTAAAGCTTTTGAGAAATAAGTCTTAGGTGTTGCCAAATTTTAGCGGTATTGAATTAAAGATGTTTTTGGCATAGATGAGACAAAGATGTTTTCGGCATGGATTTACCACACGCACATGTAAATCCGTGACTATGTTCACACTTTTATAATATTTAAAATGCCTCACCGTTAGCTTTAATACGATTTTCAAAAAAACCTTTTTTTTTGTTGGCACTGGTGGTAAAATTTGGAACAAGGAAGAAAAATACAAAGTTCCTTTCAATTTTAAATGCCTTCATTCCTAGCTATTTTAAGCATCTTACGTTTTTAATCTCCCTTAAATGTACAAGTGTCTGCCCCATGCATTGCCCATGCATTGCCCATTGAAACACTGGTATCGCAGTCAGTTGGTAATAGTTTGCGGACACTCAGTCCACCCAACCCTTCAAGCTTTGTATACAATGGACAATTCTACTTGTTCAACTCACCACTACCACTATTTAACAAGTGGACGTGATAATTTCGAGATCCAAAATGTTGGTTATATCCTCTTCATCGTGGGGAAATTATCAAGACTCGTATTACCATCGATGTTTTGTTTTGTGTTTTTGCCTGAAACATAACGTTAATGTCTGCTAATATTTCTGGACCTTTCTTCCACGCAAGCTAATTTTCCGATAAAAGGGGCTGTAAATAGTTGACCTCTTAACAAAAAGTTCAAGACAAAGCTATAATTTACTCCACTGTTTTTTGAATATGACGATAAAATTTCTCGTAACCATAAGAACGGACAAATAGATTAAAACCAAAATGGGGTTACACCTTTCATGAAAATAATAAGTCTCATTTTGTCGTAGTTTAATAGGTGTAAAATACTACGGCAGTAAAGTAGCGGCTTTAGATCATCCTACAAGGATTTCACCCTTTCGTACTTTAAAATATATAAGTGGCTCAGCTACGAAGGGGATGGGTGGGCACTACCTTCCCCTAACAAAACTGTGTGTTCCTCTAGTGTGAAAATCGTAGCACTATTTGAATTTTATTATACAAGGCCAATATGTCGAAAAAGCCATTATAACCGCCCCTTAGAAATGTCCACCGGTCCATCAAAAAGCTACTGGCTACTATTTAAAACAGTTCTCTATCCAACCATGCATGATGCATTGAAATGATGACTACATAAACAAAGGCATTGCTGTCGAACTAAGCCATACTGACCAGTGTTGTGGCCATGTGGATAAAGGCGATGGCATATGAAGCAATGAAATTTAACAATCGGTAGGATCGGGCTTCTTTCTCCAGCTGGATGACAGTACGGTGGGTTTTTCATCAAAGAGCAAGCTACGGTCTTGCCACCTCAACTTTCAAAAAAAAAAAAAAAATACCGGCCCATCATTACTCCTACCTTTGGCACAGTTTCAGCAGCCAGCCCTCCCAAGCAGTATTTGGTTATGCCAGTGTCAATTGAATAAGGTCGGGATGACATTTACCACCCGACCCAAATTTTAAATGCCTGGCTCGAACTCGAGTCGCTCTATTTTGACTGATAAGGCATTTAACATCGTTACCGGGAAGGGGGGGGGAGCGAACCCCTCCAAGAAAACTTTTTTCCTGGCTAGAAAATTTCAAATTACCAATGCCTTATTACACTTTTACACATCTCGTCCGCCTGAAATTGCCCCAAGCTCTCTGCCCCCTTCAATACCTTGTCAGGCTACGGGCCTGAATTGATGTCATTCACAGGGCCGTGTTTAAACATGAGCTCTAACCACTTGAGATAGTGCGGAATGACTACCAAGACAAAACAGTTGAGTAGATTAGAATAGCTCACTTAAAGAGACATGGTGTCTTTTTGGTGTTGTTAGCATATTTTTATTCCGACGAAACTGTCTGCTGCCCCCATTTAGATCGACATTATCCCCATCCTGTCAATTTTTCAACTGACTTGTCGGAACGATGTGCCGTTTGCAAGTAGCTGGTTATGTAAAGCTTCATTCTTTATTGCCGACTTTCTGTAGAAACTGCTGCATGGTGTTTTGCAGGTCATAACTTGTTTGATATCTGCCTGATCGCACAATTTTCAAAGATGGAACTGAGCTAACAAATTGCAAATTAATTCACAGCCTGTTAATTCAATCCGATCCAACAATATACTGTACTAGGCCGTACACTTTAAAGAATGAGATAATACAACGGGACGTAAAATTTTGTGACTCCCACTTCAACTTAGACTGAACTTTCACAGTGAGCGTTGTCATCTAACTTTGAGCACCCGTGTTTTCAATACAAAAATGATAAAACCATGGCTTAATGTCCTAAGCTGACGTGCATGTTCAACGGTCATTGCACTGAAAGTATTTTGACCTTTTAATTATTATAGGTAATGCCAGTTTAATAAATAAAAAAAAATCGACAATTGCCTTTTCTTGTAGAATTTTGACGAAAATGAATGCAATACTTTGCCAAAAGGTCGTGAGATGCTAAGAATTTGAAAAGCGGTTTCCGGAATTGAACATTGACATGAGGGGTGATTCCCGGAAAATCACCGATGTCGATTGTCCTCATCAACCGCCCATCCCTCTCCCAAATGGTCGGGAAACACGTTTAGTATATAGTATTAGTGTTTCCTGAAAACCTAATATTGTCTCATCATCAATCGACACGTTTAAACTTTTCCCGATTAATATTTGCCACCACGGCGTTCCAGTATCGCTTACAGTCATGCAGAGTAGCAAGAATACGAGCATCCTTCCTGCTTCGCGACACTTCAGCTGCAGAATAATTGCATTCTAATCCAAATAAGCGTTTATTACAGCACATTCACGTGTATCGAATCCGAACTAGTGTCGTGCAATACAGACGTAAAAGGAACCTTTTTATTGGCGCAATGTGCAGTCGCTACGATAACGTGAACTTCCGTAAAGAAGAAGAGGTCATAGTTTTAAAGGGAAGTCTAGTTTCCTTTCTCCATATCGAGCTAATTTCACTTTCCTTCTGATTGTATGTATGCGGTAACAAGATAAAAAAACCTGCGACTGACTGTGTGTGCAAACCAGCGACGAACTCGTTCATATCGTGTGCAAGGAACTAATGGCACTGAATGTTAGATTAGACGTTAGGCTGTAAGCTGTAATGCGCACTGGCATCACCATGTGGATGCGAAACCATTATCATCTGTATCTAAATGCATACTTTAA
Organism: Holothuria glaberrima; assembly: GCA_009936505.3. Classification (NCBI taxonomy): domain Eukaryota; kingdom Metazoa; phylum Echinodermata; class Holothuroidea; order Aspidochirotida; family Holothuriidae; genus Holothuria; species Holothuria glaberrima. The sequence goes on along the minus strand of WURT03064835.1, from coordinate 30,883 downwards.
ACGTTTAACCAATTATGATTAGGCCTACACCTGACTACTCTCACCTCACTTCCCGGCCCACCTTACTTCACTAGCTCCCAGCCTCACCCCTATCCCCATTCGCCTAATGAATTGACGATTGTAACGGAAAATCGAGCTATATGTAATTTTTCACCATGTTTTACCAACTACTTTTGATTCTGGTGCCTACGTTTTCGTTTAATGAATTGACACGGTCTTCTGGGCGTGTCAGTGAAAAATTGAATTGTGCAACAAGGAAACATAGTCAGATAGTGAGAATTAGAAGTAGGATCTGAATCGATGTTACGCATTTCTCGAGAAATATTTAGATAAATGAATTCGGCAATAAATAACTAGCACATATACAAACTAGTACATCAAAAATACCTGTTTGAGTAAGGGTTCCTGGAGGCCCAAGTCGCTCGCTGTAGTCACGTGATGCATCTAACTGTACTAGCCCTCACTAAACAATGTACCGTTAAAATGCATCACGGGCCCGTCCCTTGGTCTGTGGAACTTTACTGGAATGCATTATGTAGAATGGGGGGAGGGGCAGTCGCTCTCTCCCCATCCATGGCAATACTTCCAGTGTGATTTTCGAGAAAATTTTTCAGGCACGGCTGGCAACTCCCTGGAATAGGTCAGTTGTGGTCTGAATAGGGGCTGGGAGAGGATGGGAAGGGTACGCAGTCGCCAAGTACAAATGAATAAACCTTCCTGCACTACAATCTTACGGCAAGTGATGAGTTGTTATGGTAAAAACTTTAATTGCGGGTGCTTTCAATTAGGCTTCGTCTATACGCACACAACAGGAAGGTGACACTCTAATACCATACTGTCTAATACCACCCCCTGCACACAAATAAGAGTGACGACCGTTGTGTCTGCACGTACTTACCCCACTTTTACACCCCTGACATTCACATAATAAAGGGTGCGCCTTAATAAGTCCCCTAGCCATGAGTGTTTTTAAGCTCTTTCCTTGGTGACGGATACTTCTCTTCCAATCTTTCGCAGTCTCTCGTCCACTAATTGACTGGAATTGGTTCGGTGTCAGCATGTGGCCCTGGGTAAGAGAAAAGAATCTTGATGTCTTAGAGGCCCATAATTTGTACCATAAGTCGTCAGTCATTCACGCTTTTCAGCAATACCGACGAGGAAAGTATATCTCTGTGGATATTTTTCAACACATAATTAATGTTCCAAATCAGAGGTGGTTTATTCATCTTCTGTTATACAACCAAACTATTGAAATTTTGACATTTTGGAGTTAACAATGTAAAACCCAATTTGTTGGTGTAACTTTAGAAAACTAAGGTACGGTAACTACGCTTCACCCTTAAATGACAATGTTACATTTGCAAACGTGAGATTCCTCATCGAACAATATGAACCTTGTCCCTTTGAAAAGTCCTCTGTTCAACGATGGGTACCTTCATTTTATGAAAAATTCCTTCATATCTGGTTGATGTCGATAAGGAGGGCCACAAAAATATTTCCCCAGTCTCTACCCTTTTTAATCTATTGCGATGTCGTCGATGTGACTGTATACATCACCCAGAAAAGGATAAATGTTGTACAGCATGAAACTTTTGTATAACCACACCCATCTCTCCATTTCACCCACTTAGACAACCTCAGTGTATGTGAAATATCTTACCAGTGTTACACACAAGCAATATATGGGCAAACACTCAATTTTTCCCATACACTCATGAAATACCTAACCAGTAGAAGCGTAGACAGCCATGGTAGTCAGTAAGTGTGGGGGAAGAGTCACTTTAATACCCTTTTAAAGGTCTGAGGTTTTAAGTTCACTGCACTGTTCCTGGGTGTGAAGATTTCTGCGAAGGCATTCTACGCCTCCCACTCTCAATTGACAAGCGTTCTCTCCGATCATTCTATACCTGACTAAGGGCGTCATATGAGAGTGAGAACACAGCATCTTGAGTATCGGTTGGCATTATGTATTTCTACCCACCTTATGCGGGAGTATAGAGAATTACAATAGCGAGGTTTTTAGTTCCCGAGAAAGAGCGGGGGGATAGACCGGACTCTGGTTTAGTCAAGGAAAGAACTCTAGACAAGGTGGGTACCAACATGCTCGTTAACTGTGTGTTAGGTTATCGAGCTCCTCGACTCCCTCGGGGAGGACCAACTAAATACTGAACAACAGCTTGGACAGAAGAGACGGAAGAAATAATTTACATAACAAAACATTACAGAAATTACACACTTCAGTAGTTGGCATAATAAAACATATTAACACAAACAGAAAACTTTACAAAGCATGACATGAACATCAACCTCACAATAAGAGAAATCGTATTTTAAAGGTGACAATCAAGATGATCTGTAGTTAGTGACCGGTGGAGGAGCTAAGGGTGGGGGAGGACGCTGTCCCTCTCCCTAGAATTTTCAGGCCAATGATCAATTAAGGTATGGATGTTCCTGACTGAAGGTCTTTGAGGCAAGAGTATTCCCTGTTACTCTTTTACGCCGTTATTGCTTCATATTTAACAAGCACTTTTCAATGGGCAACTTCCAAGTGCCTTACTGATACTTTCTTTTTGGTACATAGAGAAACTTCGACACTTTCTTGGAAGAGGGGAACGTGCCTTGTTTGATTCGTAACTCTATCGGAGCATGACTTTCAGGTTAAAAATAACAGATTCCAATAACTCTCCTCTTGGAGCACGGTACTGTTTGGCCAACAAACATTATTTCTGTTCACATTCTGCAACTTAATGTTCCTCGAGTGCAAACATTTGACTAGGCTACCAATTCACATCACCAAACGTGAGAAAACCAATAGAAAATACTAAATAAAACGAATATGGCTGCATTCGAAATGTCTTCCAATATTATATTCTATGTAAGCTTTATTTCATAAAATATGAGAGTTGTCAACATGCGCCCACAAATTTGTATCTTTTACATAGTTTTTGATTCCTTCATATGTCTCGCATAATAAGTTATAAAGTTCTTTATACCGACTCCCATAAATGCTAATCCGAACTGTATGTAGCCTGCATAGCTGGCGGTGCAGTTATATAGCTACTTATAAAGGCTACACACGTGAGCAGGAATGAATGATCTACTGCCCGTTTTGCTAGTAAATCCCGATCAAAAGACTAACCTCTCTTTACGATAACTGAATGTCTTGATGTGAGCGAGCTGCGCTATTCCTGAAGATAACAGTCTGAACTTGAACCTTCCATAAAGCAGACGCCAAGACGACCCGGTCAAGGTTTAAGTCTTTGGGATTGTATTTGAACATGAATATCATTTAGATAAATCAAGCGTTTATTTTGACAACTGCGAATTTGTTACTATTCTTTCAAGGGTTTATCCCAACTTCCTCAATGTTCCCTTTGACGGAAAGTAATCACAGACATACTCCTACTTAATGAGTAGTTTTGCTTGCGCCACTCACCTTAAAGTCAATACACTTCCCTTTGGAACCTTGACAAAGTTTATTGATGTATAAAAATGCTTTATTTGGTCCACATTCTACGTCCAATAAATCCGTCTTTTCACACTCGTAATATGAAACGAAGCCGTCCATATTATCAATACCTGACGTCTAACAAACGAAAAAGAAATGAAAACTTGGGTCATTTTGATGCAAGAAGCATGATACATAATGGGTTATGTTCGTAACCGTTTACGGAAACGTACGAAACCAACAAATGTGTCTATTCTCAATATACTATTCTCAATATACAGTACTGTGTTTGTGTTGGCTAGTAGTTAAAGGCAAATTGGTTTGCTTTTAAACATTTTCTGACTTTTTAATATGCAGGCCAATGTGACGTATACGGTTGTACTCTTCTATTTTTAATAATAAAAAAGTATATATCACCGACACGTAGCAAATAGTATGATGCCTAAAATATGAGTCCCGAGAAATGTCACTGCCATACATTCAAAACAAGGAAACACATGGTTCCTTCGGTTTTGTGCCCGGTTTTGGTGGCAAGTCCGCAAGACAATTTGGTGCTTCGAATCATTTTCTTATACGCAGTACAAAATAAGGTAAACTAACTATTTTGAATATTCAACAATACGTCACATTTTAAGTTCGCTAATTTGTCATTTGTATGTCATTTGTATGTCATGCAGTTGCTGCTGTTTAGTCGTCTGCATGTTAATTAGAACGTAACAAAATTTAAAGTGTTTGTTGTTATCGTGAAGTATTTTTCGGTGGTATTCGGGGAGTATTCATTTGGTCGTAATACAGTTTCGTTTCTGTAGGTACCCGTTTCTTTTCTATTTCTTCGTCTATTCGTCTCGAGTAACACTAAAATAACTCGAAATTTATAGTTGAAGGTCAAGAGATTTGTCATGGTAGGTCTTGATGTTCCTTGGGAACATTGCTCCTTTGGGGATTGGGATCAGAACTCCTTTGGGGATAAAAGTTTAGTTTTCGCCCCTCGTCTCTTCCCATAGAGTCGAGGAACTTTAGAAAGGCCTCTGGGTGGCAGCCCTCTAGTAGTAGCGTCTGCTAGTGGTTAAGTTAGTTAGTTAGTTAGTTAGATGAGGTTTTACGGCCCAGTTTGTAACCAGTTGGTCTAGCCGGCCACGGCCTTTTTTCCCAGTTGTGGCTCACTGGCTTGTTTTCCCTACTCTATTGTTTATGCTGAGCACCAAGCACTGTGGCAGTAGGTTCCATTTTTTAAAAGTCTTCGGTATGACCCGGCTAGTGGTTAAAGAAAAAGGTGATGATAAAAAATACGGTAGAAATTACCTCTCTATTGTTGCAATGTTCCGATTCATCCGGACTCTTTTCGGGTTCGGCGACCACCAGGGGCGACGGCACACCAGAATCATCATCTTTCTCCGCATACACGTCGCCTTTGTCTGAGACTGCGGGAGATAGCGGCTCAGTCTTAACAAGCGGCTCAGTCTTAACAAGCGTATCAGCGGCGGATGATGCGGGCTTTACATCGATTGCGCCACTCTGCTGCGAACTCGTTTCCCCGTTGGCTGCAGTCGATTCTTCGGCCATACCGATGACCGATACTTTCGTGATACCCACGGGAAATGGTTGACGGGGGCAATTCTGAGGGGATCAATGAAGAAAGCTGGGGGTAGGTTTGCAAAGACTCTGGGTGGCACAATTGTGCAGCCAGGATAAAAAAGTTCTTGTTCCACCTGTATATCCCATATCATGGCGGGCAGTATATCCATAACCTATTATGACGGGGCTGTATATCCCATATTATGGCGGGGAAGATAAAAATGTGCATATTTGAGCCAGACGAGTGCCTCTGGACGACAGCTCTTTAACAATTACGAAACGAGAAATTGAAGCCTCAAACCGACTTTCATGCTTTGATAAGGCCCCTTCTTCTGACTACACCAGTTAACCAATTTTCAGTCCCTCCCAATCCAGTCCCCCATCCCAGAACCTATACTCCAAGGTCATTCAGCTCTAGATGCATAAAGCATAGCGCCAACTTCGGACAGTCAAGCTTGTACTGTATGACATTGTCTATGAAAACCAGTGGCACACAGCACCACACACTATAAATATGGATATCGACTTCGTGTATTTTACTTTGGAAACATGAAGGTATATACACCCACCTGTACTCCGAAAGGTCAAAGTAATTTATAGGTACATGACCATACGGTTACATTTATGGCGACCTATGTTGGTTGATAATGTGCTCAGACAAATAAGCACGGAACACAATCAGGATTAGCCTATAGCGTAGGCTATCCAAAGAGTAAGATTGTGCATTATAGACAGGGCCGTAGCCTGCAGGGAGAGGGGGTAAGGGGAAAGCTACCCCTGTGACTTCCAAACCCTAGATGAAAGTTAGCCTTTTTTCAAAAAAATTAAAAAAAAAATACGAGAAATGCTGAAAATTTCATTGACGCAATTACGATTTTAAGTCCCACAGAACATGGGAAAATGGCATATAAGGGCTCCATTTCCCCAAATTTCCTCGAGATCCCCACACTCCGCTCTAAATGCGCTAAGTGGTTGACTAGCCATGACGGATGAGTACCTCCCTTAAATATTGTATCCGCCAATATGCGGGTACGAATGTTACTACACATGGGCGTCACCAGACATTTTTAAAGGGGGGGGGGGTCGTATTTTGTGTGAAAAAGAAAGTTGCCGCGGTAGCGGCAATGGTCGCTCGTAGTATAACGAGCACTGCGGCGTGGAGTCCATAGGCAATGCCCTGGGTAGGGGTCCAGGGGGCGAAGCGTTTGGAAGCTCTGAGGAGTTAGACATTTCAAATGCCTTTAATGAGGTGAAATTATCGTCAATATTGCTAGTTTGATAATGCCAAAAATATGATTTCTTTTATATATAGGAGCAAAACGTGAACCCAGTCTTAAAATGACGATGACATCAGAACGTTTTACTTTTCAAGTTGGGGGCCTATCATGGGAACCATGAGCTTGGGAAAGGGAACCAATTGACAGGATCCAGAGGCAAAGGATTCCCTGCACAAAAACCCTTGCAAGTTAGTGGAATATAACGGAATATTCAAGATTAAAGGGAAAATGCAGTCACCCCAATCAGAGTTAGTTTGCCCCGTTACTCTAGTTCATGAATGGCCTCTTTCGATCATGTGACAATGCTTTTGTTTGTGAATTAAGAAATTCAAGGAGAATTTCTCCTTGCTTTACCTATTGTTTGCAGTAGTTATGTTCAAAACGTCTTCAGGGGTGCTTGTAATGCATTTATAGTAGATTTGCAAGAGTTTCCTGATTTTTCAAAGCAAAGTTTGGGCCGACTGCCTATTGCCTTTAAGGAGGTAACAAATAGCTAACCTCACGTAACAAATCATAGAAAAGTTTTAAGCAAAGTGAACTCTGCAAATAACTTTAAAAAAGGGTTCAAATCTGCAATAAATAACGTCTCCTAACTGCCTAAGTTATCAGGCTCTATAGAACAGAACAGTAAGTTTGTGCCCAATGTGATTTTACCAATTTGCTTCGTTTTTTGCTTTCAACTTTTCTCCCACAAGACCTAGAAACTACTGTACATGTCATTTATTCTATTAAAATAGGTAATAGAAAGGTAAAAATTGAAATCGCCGAGCATAAAATGCAGGAAGAACAGAAGAAGTTGTTTAAATTTAGAATAATGATTGAACCATCACTCAGTTCTATACGTATATAGAGATAAAAGTAAGTTAATGTTCAAATATCTGTTCAACCCTTTCTTAACCCAAGGTGCCTTTCGACATGCCAGATTTTTTGGGGATAACTACCTCTTCATAATACTATCCGATCGAATAAAAACGCCTTATCGCTGAAATATCGAACCGTCGAGTCGAAGGTGGATATTAAACACTGACAAGCATACGCCATGCACTTAGTGAGCTGGGAGTCGAAATCTTGAGAGAGCACATCATACTTAACAGGTTTTGCTTTGTGTTGTAATGTTAAAACCCTCAGAATAGTCGACTGCTACAACAATATCATCACCCTTTTTCACTGAGGTTTCAAGTCACTTTGAAATGTTAAGCATGCTCGAGCCCGTTTTAATTAATGTATATCCTATACTGACATGAGGCAGTTTACCCCCCAAAATAAACAGAATTCAAGAGATGAACATCTTTCTAAGATAGTTTCTACAAAACGATTTTTCCGTTGAAAAAAGAAATCTTTTAAAGGTATTTTATCGAAAGTACTTTTCATATTTTTCTATCATTTCTTACGTGGTGGTATTAGATACATGGTTATAATACTATGGAAAGGTGTAGCTACATGTCACCTTACCTTTAACTGCATGAAAAATGTAAGTAGTGAAAACAGTAATTTGGGGGACTCGATCTGTAACTGCAGTAAAATTAATACTCAGCATATTGAAAGAAATTTATACTTTGCAATGAAAGAAGAAACATACTTCAATTTTTTGTACATCCTGTAAGCGTTTCTGTAAAAAAGAAGCTCAAAAGGGGGGTCGTTCGCACCCCCCGACCTCCCCCTGGTGACGCCCATGTTACACTAACTTTAACTGTATGAAGTGTAGAACACATCTGAGACCCGCAGACTAAAGCCCTTTAGTAGGTCTATTCTTGCTTTTGCGCATGCCACAGTATGCGCAATAATTAAATAACCAAAAATCGGAAACTTCACGCAATGAGATAAAGCCTTGTCGAAGATATCACCATTTTTCATCTAAAGATAAATAACAAAAAATAAAATCAAAGGATGAGGGTGTCACCCTTTCCCCGAAGACAATATCCATTCCCTTAAACCCAGATGAGAAATAAGAAATAGTCACTGCACAATGAGAATTCTGTAAACACTTTAAAACATTTCCAAAGATAGCACAGTTTGCAACTTAGCTGACTTACGTAAATGCCCCCTCTGCCCTCCGCTTAGACCCCTCACTTAGAGCGACTGTGTGACGGGGTGACAAAGGAAGGGTTCACTTGGGTGTCAACCATCCTAGGTACGTCACTGGGGGGTCCATGTAGTGCCAATTAATTGTCCCCTAGGGATTTGGTCCAGGCTACGGCCCCGATAGAGGACAACCTTTCTCAAATATTTGTTCCCAAATTCTCCCTCCCGTATGGAAAAGCATGCATATTTGCCTGCAAAAGCTTACAGTACAGTATTCCTATAACCATTTCCAGTTCATCGTATTACCTGATGACTGCAATTATATTTCACAAAGTTCAAAATAGTACAATTGTTTTGCGTAACAACGAGTGCTCCACAAAAATAAATCTTCAAAGCGTTATAGCAACCTCTGCCTCTGTGTGGAAGGTCACTTTGATTTCTCGCAATTTTTGTCATAGATTGGCAATCATAGTGCATCCCATTTTAACGCTATAAATTTCGAAAATTGTATCGCATGTGCTAGAAAGTGGGTCGGGTTTTGCGATGCGATAGTCGAACACTGACGTGATTGAATACGCTAGAAATTTTCAAAACAATGCCATGCATTGCAAAACCATACACTGCAATACAAAACCATACAATACAATACATCCATGAAATGCAATACAATAAAATACAACATAATATGAATTACAACTTCACATCAATCGACTTCCACCTCAACATTTTGAGTCAAATTGGGGTCCAAAATTGGAATAATTTTAAGTTTTCAAGGTCAGTTAAAAGTTGATATACAGTTGTTAATTATTGTATGCTGCCCAACCAGGCATCTAACCCCCCCCCCCACAACCCCCTCCCCTATGCATAGGCTTCTTTGTGGGAAATGTTTTTGCGTTTATCTGCTTATCAAGTCGGACATAGCACCGTATACTATGATCTATGACTTATGCCCAAACTGCCGCAAACGTGTGGGGTTCCTAGTAAGCCTCTGTGCCAGTGGAATTTTCAAGGGGTGGGTAGGGGCACGAAATTTGGTGTTGCCTCTTTATCTGCCAATCACTCGCAAAGGAATGGCAAAATGGTAGCATGTGGCTCGTTCCGGACTACTAATTTCGAAGAAATTTCCTCACTCCCAGAAAATTCTGGCAGTTTCAGGAACATTGAAAAGGTAAAGGGTATATGTAACCAAGGAGAGCAATAAAAGTCCGCTGGAATTATTTGAATACCCTTTATACTTTACTGTATTCAAAATAAACCTCTTGAAAATTCGACGGTTCCTGGGGCAACTCAAGACCGTACCTACACCTAAGTTCCCACATTAACAGCTGGTTAATTTTGAAAAATGACGCACCAATCAAATAAAATTTTACTTTTTACATGATATTGATCACAGAAAAAGAAGGAACCCTACATTGCAATGTTGCCTTATTGCGGCTATTTTATGGCATAATAGACTTGCTTCAAGTTCTCCATACGGAATATTTTAAACATTTGCCAATATCGATAACCACAAAGTACTTAAGTTGTCCAATGATTTATCAAGTCTTAATCATAAAAATAATGTAGGCCCAAGCATGATTATTTAGGCTTTCCTTGAAAACAGCTTTGCCGAATTACCACGACGAGCTATGACCAGGCAATTCGACCTTTGCTATCGCAGACGATTGACTAATAAAAATGTTGCAGGTATGCTGCAGTGAAGAAGTCATGTTGAAAAAACGATTTCCGACACAAACTTCTGACTGAAGTTGCTGGTTTTTGCTATGCAGCGATCATTTCAATTTATTCGACTGGTACGATACATGCCGTATGGTGCTTCACAGTAGCCTTAATTAGCATATGTAACCAGAACTAGTTTGAATATACACCAGTAACGGCAACAATTTATTTATCGCACGGTCACCATTTTTATTTACCCACAGGCGTAGGAAGCTATTCAAGACTGGGTGGGGGCAGAACCTTGTTTCGGATCGCCGTCCTGGGGAGGGGCTAAGGGGAGGGTGTCCCCTCCCCTCTGGAAAATTTTTGGATATTTGAGGGTCCTTATATTTGGGGCATCATTTTGGACAAATTTTAAGGTAAATTACTGCAAATAATTGACATATCTTAGCCCTTTTGAAAATTTTGGATATTTGGGGGTCCTTAGATGCAATTTGGTGCATTATTTTGGACAAATTTTAAGGTAAATTAGTACAGCACATTTTTGACATTCCTTAGCCCTTTGGAAAATTTCTGGATATTTGAGGGTCCCTAGATGCAATCTGTTGCATCATTTTAGACAAATTTTAAGGTAAATTACTGCAATTTTTTATTTTTCTTAGCCCTTTGGAAATTTTTAGATATTTGTGGGTCCTTAGATGCAATTTGGTGCATTCTTTTGGACAAATTTTAAGGTAAATTACTGCAAAGTTTTGACATTTACTACAGAAGAGACAAATGAGGGGTTTTCGTGTTTGTAAAGTGGGGGCTGAAACATACTTCCGTCCCCACAAATTTCGCTGAAGGGCTGGCGCCCCAGCTCCCGTTTCCTACGCCCTTGTTTTTACTTTCACCAGCAAGAGGATGCATTTAAAGACTGCGCCACCCTCTCTCCTCGGAATCATTCTTGCAAACGTTACAACCAGTCGACGAAAAAAACTTAGCAAAATTCCTATAGATGATTTAATCGAGTATGTGTGTGGCGAGTAAGATGTGGAAACTGTTTTCAAGTTCTCGAGAGGGGTGTTTATTTCGGGTATTTTACCTTTGCAATTAATTTCTAAGAACAGTGTAGCGCCGCCGGCGGCCAAACTGGTAATTGTTCACAGAATCCCTCCATACAGGCTCAAGCCCCTTGAAGCAGGCGATGAGAGATGTCCCATATTTGCCTGAAATTACCAAAGAGTCAAAGGAATATTAACAATGAAACTTGACTTGGCAAACCTGCCTTAAGCCAAGTCAAGTAACAATCCGACGCAGCCTCAGGTTATGAACCAGAAGGAAGAAAATTCCCAAAATGAGAGTCCTTCGAATTTTGAAGTCCTTTAAAGACCTTTTACTAGGCTATACTGTTAGTCAACGCTGAATGCGACATTTAACTAATCCTCTTATCATGGGTGGCGATTTCTTCTCAATACTATGGGGGGGGGGGGTCCGGGCATGTGGGGGATATGACCCCATTTTCTAATGATTTACTGTGTGAAAACTCAGTCAATGGGCGATTTCTCAAATATTGGGGGACATCCCCCTGGATTTCCGCCCATGCCTCTTATAGAGCTCTATACCGATTTTACTACTTGCCTCAATCAGTATCTTATAGACTGTAACCACTTTAATGATTCTTTCTGTTGCCTTATTCTTGCCTGATCTTAGACCATATGAACCATCGTTCTCATCTGCCGCTGTAACTCTTCTTCACTTATAGTGTATATATATGGCTTAGTGTAGGAATTCTCTGAGGAATACTCATCACTTCGCCGATGTATTTCAATTAAATTACAAGACGGTTCACATCAAATCAGTAAATGCCAGTCTGAGCTATATGGCATCAACGCCATGAACTTGTCCGATGGGGCTGCCCGATTCTAGTACGGAGCAAGCCGTGCCTACGACCTCGTCCAGTAAAGCGACATAGGTTACATACTCTACATTAAATCTCGCGGTGCCAACAGTTAACTAGTTTTTGACACGCACTGCGAACGTTTGGCGAACTCGCAAGCATAGATCATCGCTCTACACTGCAAGGCTTAAAGTCCCGTTTGAAATGTATACTATCAAAAATGTTACGATACCTCAGCAACTACGGCGATTGCACGAATACTGTCGTCGTCGGCCGCTGATTTCATTGAGAAGTTCTCGGTAACTGTGGTGAAGCCAACCTGTTGCTCCGCTTCTCGTACTTTACTTCGTACAACTGCACGACACCTCGTTGCAAATAAACTATTCGTTTACTCGCCTATGTAAAACTTAAGGGGAAGTTCTTTACATGCGATCGTTTTCCTGTATTGTACTATAAACCCTTACAAGCTCGCAGGGACTGTGATAACAAGGAGTTACGTCACGCCCGAACGACCCGAAAGGAATAGATAACGACGAGGCGACGGCTGAACAGTTTTATAAAGGGATTCTATTGGCGGACGGCGTGACGTCAGACGGAGTCGCGCCAGGATTGCCATTGAGCTTAACCGTCGGGCTCCCTAGTCAAGAGTTACTTCGTCTAAAGTTCACTTTATGTACGTTTACACAAGCGACCGTACAGTGTGCTTGTGCGATTGGGTAATCTTTTACTTCGTTTACTTTCTTTGTAATGTGTACACAAGATGAGTTACGCGTTGACGTGAGTCCTCGACACTTTTACAATCATATGTTCCGAGTTACAGTTGGGGCAGTATACTCACAGGTATACTGCAAGTTTCACGTGACACTAGCCATTCAACTGAAGTATGGAGCTTCTACATTATTGAGGGAGTCTGAACTGTAGTCTAAAGGGCAAACGACGGAAATTTTCGCGGGTATTGAAGTAACAGAACACATACAGGCTGATAGCAACGAATAAATACTGTCTGTTGTTATCAACTTGTAAAAGCGTTCCGCTCTGAATTCAGCATTGTGCTTTACGTCGTTCACGAATCGATTTATTTCATTGTCCCCAGAGGCCTGGCAATTTGGAATGCCACTTGTTAATCAACCTCGGGAATTCAGAGCTCGAGGATAAACTTGTTCTAATCCGAATTAATATTAACACGTGGGCCTATTCGCGCAGGTCCTCATGGAGTCGCTAGGACTCGACACTGTAGGAGGGGCGGGGGGGGGGGGGTCCCTTGACTTTTCAACATGCATAAGTTACTAGTAATACAATGTTTGCAAAGTGAACTATAGTACAACCGTTACTAACTGCAATATCTTCCATGCATGTTATTTTTTGAGGAAATGGGTGCTTTCCTCGCATACTCTTTAGGCAAGGCTGCGGGTTAGGGGTTTGGCGGGGATCGAGGAGGAGGTGGTTTCCCGTAATTTGAAGGGGATGGGCTCCCTCGCCACCCCTATAATCTGGTGAAACACATCAATATTTGGGGATAGTTGTAATGATGTGTGACAGTTCCGCCTAATTTGGATGACCAGAGGGGGACGGAATAATTTATTTCGTAAACAAAGGTAAAATTGACTGATATTAGTGTGATCTGATATTAGTGTGATGTATATAACTCACTAATGGTCATGGATTTTTCTCGGGCACTCACTCTATATGCCACGAGATTATCAAGGTACAAACGGAAACATTACCGGTACTATACGGTACGCAATGGCGACGATCATGGGGAAGGGAAGTTTCATACACCCAAAGAAATACGCTTCAAATTTTAAGCAAAATAAAAAAAAACAGAACTTCATTTTAAGTGAATATTTATACATGATTTATGAAATTCCACATTTGTTATGTAAAAAGTTAAAGCAGACATATATAGGCTTAATGTAGAGGTTATCTGTTTCTTCCGAAATTACACAAAATGAAGAATTTTACTTAAAAAATTCCGTAGTTTTTATTTTACTTAGCTGTTCTGAGAGGATGATTTGGTTGGGACCAGATACCTTCTGTTCACCTCTGCTCTTCTTTACCACTGTAATATTTGCTAACATCTGTGAGTAAAGCCTAACTGACACACGTATAAGGTTATCGCAAATGTGTGAGGTGTATTACTGTAAGGTATATTTATAAACAATAAACGTTGCAAATATGTTCCGTCATCAGTACTTTTCCCGTTTACTAAGCCTCATTTTCACCCCCCCCCCCCCACAAGTTTCTCCCTGATTCTTGTTCAAATCTAACATAAGGGTACTAATTCCAAAACCCATAGCACTGAGAACGGTCGTCCAGGAAAATAAATGAGAAGACCGCCGTTTGAGCAAATGAAGCATCTCCAAAGTTTTACCTCTGATATGCCAATTTAACAGCTTGACATCTAGTGACCTCCTCAATAACAATCTGGCCAATCTACAAAATTTGACTTTGGGGATGTATTCGCCAAACTTTGAATTTATCAAAGTTTTTATTCTAACGATATTATCCTTACAAGGAATCAGGGTTTCAAAGTTTTAGCTTCGATTTCCACTAAAACTAGGTTTTGTTAATTCAGTGTGCAACGCATGCTATGTATGAAATCCTTACACTTTTTGAGATACTGTGCAGGCGCGGATCCAGGATTTTGAGAAAGGGTGTGCGCACACACGGTCGGCCGAAGGCCGACGAGCGAGCGCTGAAGGAATGAAGCCACGGCGGGGGTTTAGGGGTCCTCCCCGAAGAAAATTTGAATTCTGGATGCGCTTAGATGCGATTCCCAGCATCTGGAGAGCAATATTTCCCATAACTATTTGCTCATTTGCTCAGGCAAAAAAAAAAAAAATCGTTGGTCATCGAAAAAAGGGGGCGTGCGCCGGGTGCGCCCCCACCTGGATCCGCGCCTGTTGTGATTACGAGCTTTTCACGATCAGAACGCTGGTGACCTCAAATCAGGCCCGTAGACAGACAAGGTGCTGAAGGGGCGAAATGGCTTCGAGGGGCAACATTTTTTCGGGGGCGGGGGGATGTGTTAAAACAAAATAAGCTTGTTTTCTTTCAATAGTGTTCTTTCTTGTACTTTTTACGGGGCAGACAAATTTCCCAGGATAAAGGTGCGAACACACCAAAACCGAAATCTGCTGCGTTTTGCCGGCCGACGCGTAATATTTTTTCCAAAAACAAATACGGGCAAATTTATTTGAATGAAAGTTTAGAAAATCACCCTGTTCCTTCTGAGATAACCAATTTCGCCTCCCGCAAAACGCAACAGATTTCGGTTTTGGTGTGAACGCACCTTAAGATCTCTCGTAGTTTCTTTTCTGGATATATCGTGTTTTACAAGCAGAATAACATATTGCAAAGTTTATATAATTTACCCTACGGTGACCACATAAAACCTTTGACCTGTAGCAAAAACAATAGGGTTACTCTACTCACCGTAATGCGTCTACATGCTCAGCCAAGGATGAAAAGTACACTTGCATTCTAGCATGAGACACAATGTTTACAATATTTTCAGGTTTTGATCTCTGGTGAACTCAAATCACCGGTGATCTCCACCAGAAACAATAGCAGTCTTTTTCTAATATGACAAATCTACAAAAAAATATTTGAAAGATTTCCACCATTCCTGTTTTGAAATATCGAGTTCACAAGCTATGCATCACAAACGAACACACACACATAAACACGACATCTTGATATAAATTAATTTTCCCACCGGCGAAGAATTAGAAACGTCATTAAGGGTAGTTTGTGAAACTGGGTGCACCACAAAGGGGTAGCCTTGGCCAGAATTAAGCCTCGAAGGGCACGTGGGTGCACCATTCTAATAGAAATGACCCCGCTAGGGCCTAACGTTTTTGATTCCTTGCCGAAGGCAAAAGGAATCTGTGCAATCACGCCGGCGATTGTGTATGTATGTGTGTTTGTGACGCTTGGCTTGTAAACACGATATCTCAAGATATCTCTAGATGACACTATATAACACAATCGTGTTGGTGTGTCGTTAAATCCCATCTAACTAACTCAAGATAGCAATGATGTATAATTTTCATACTTGGTGTATACAGAATTATTATATGAATAGGAAGATCACCATTGTTTTTGTTGAAGGTCAAAGGTCATGTGAAATCACCAGAAGTCAAAAACCGAGAACCTTGTAAACACGATATCTCTAGGTAGGAAGCATGGATGTTTTTCACACTTGGCATGTGGAGCCGTATTGTCAAAAGGTAAAACCTATTGATTTTGGCAAATATCAAAGGTTATCTGAGGTCACCGGAGGGTGAAAATAAGAAATCCTTTAAACTGCTGGTAAACATGATATTTCAAGATAATAATGATGGATAATCTTCATACTTCTTGGTACATTACTTCATCATTTTGAATAACCGTATTCTTTTCAGTGGAGGTCTAAGGTCATTTGACTGAGGTCATCAGAGGTCTAAAACCAAAAACCTTGAAAAACACGATATTTTAAGACAGAGAGGATGGATCCTTTTCCTATTTGGTGTATAGATGTGTTACTTTAAGAGAAAAAGAACCTTTGTGTTTGTTGGAGGTTGAAAGCCATCTGAGTTAGTTAGATGAGGTTTTACGGCTCAGTTTCTAAACGATTGGTTTAAGTTGGACCGGCCACGACCTTTTTTCCAGTTGTGGCTCACGGGCTTGTTTTCCCTACTCCATTGCTTATGCTGAGCACCAAGCACAATGGCAGTGGGTTCCATTTTTAAAGACTTTAGTATGACCCGGCCAGGATTCGGACCCCCGACCTTCCGGCTGCAAGTCGGATGCTCAGGCTAACGTCCAACCACTTGACCATGCAGTCGGCATGAAAGTCATCTAAGGTCATCAGAGGTGAAACTATGAAACCTCGTCAACTAGATAGACAATGGGCGGTAACTTCAAATTATGCACGGCGTTTGGTTACCAACGAAAGGTTAAGGTTCAATTATGTACCATTCCAAAGATTAAATTATAGAGAAAAATATTTTTTTTCACAAGCATAACTATTACAGTATATTTGAATTACCTAATTATGAAGACGTGTAAAGGATGCGCTGTGACTACAGGATGATTAGAAATACTATATGCCGAACTAGTACTTTCATGGCGTAGTGGATTAGAGACGGTCCCGGGTACGATTCCCTCCTCGGACATGTTTTCTTTTTTTCGTTTTTTGTTATTCACTTTTCGGTAGGGTTCAAAGGTGATATAAGATCAGCAGATGTAAAGATGTGAAAACATTGTAAAAATTGAAAAAGCCAAAAAGTGTAAATTTTAGGCATGAACCGAGTCAGTGCAACAAATCATTCCCTTTTAGCAAGGAATCACTATAAGCCTTTGGGCTTTCTGATTTTTGAAGAGCTATTATAGTGCGTAACCATTGTCATAATCTGGAAATCACCCCAGTAAACAAACGCTTCTTGTCAGATTTGCTACTGTCCCATTTTGTATCTCTGTTGAGGTTAAGAGCACAAGAAAAAAAAATGTTTTTTGAAAGACTTTTTCGTAAGGTTCTATTTAATTTTGCCTGGTAATACCCATTTATAAGATCCCCTCACGCTTTCGTATTCCTCCTTCCCTACCGAGGGCGTAGGAAGCGGGGGACTGGGGGCTCCAGCCCCCAGAGAAATTGTAGGGGACGGAAGTATGCTTCAGCGGGCTCCCCACTTTCCAAGGACAAAAACCCCTTATTTGTCTTTTCTGTTGAAAATGTCAAATATTTGCAGTAATTTACCTTACAATTTGTCCAAAATGATGCACCAAATTGCATCTAAGGTCCCTCAAAAGTTAAAAAATTTGGATGCACCAAATTGCATCTAAAGATCCCTCAAAAATCCAAAAATTTTCCAAAGGGGAGGGGAATTCTCCCCTTTGGAATTAAAGGGGAGGGTTTGGAACCCCCTCCCCTTAGACCCCTCCCCCAGGACGGCGATCCGAAACAAGGTTCAGCCCCCAGTCTCAAACAGCTTCCTACGCCTATGTTCCCTACACACTGTTTTGGAGCTCATAAGATTAAGCTGGCCTTTTCAGTCAAAGATTTATAAAGCGTCCGTAACTAGCATACCTTGCATTTGGAAGGGTAGCTGCAGCAATTTTGCCTAAACTTTTAATCCAGATTTTACCAATTTGCAGTTTTTTGAAAGGAGATAGAACATTTCCTACCCGAATGAGGGGGATGGGGGTGGGCCCTCAGCCCCATCGCTTCCTGTGCCTTTGCGATTAAACCCTCAAGGAGGCTCCAAATTGCTCATGCGCTCTGCATGTGTGCTACGGTCAAACTACAGTACTTGAAAAAGTCACAAACAAACCTGGACTATTATATTATACACCTTAACTCAGACGAATGGATGATCACTTTAATGACAAAGGAGGCACGTGGACGGCGGATGAATGATAGTAGGACGGTAGTATGGGACTTTGGAAAAATTATGTATTCTACTCAAATGTGGTCCAGGGCAAACAACTGCTGCTCCCGAAGTGAGCAAAAATAAAATCGCATTTTAAAACTTAGTGGTCATTTTTACTTCATCTGAACATTGCCAAAGCTATCCATTATACTAACGCTTTCTTCTAATTTCTCTTTTCTTCGTTCCTTTTCACATTTCTTATGATTTTGCAGTTTAATTTTTTGGCCCATACTCTTGGACCGAGGGGTTTTAATTCTGATTGTTTGTATTCGTCCCCTGTGGTCACGCATTTTAGAGAACCATGTTGCAAGTCCTTACATTAGTCTACAAAAAGGGTACAGTATTGTATGTCTACTACGGGAAAAACGTTAAAAATGGAGGAAAAACAAGCCTTTACATGCTATGTCTCAGATTCTGAATACCTAAAAGTCGTAAATGACAATGACATCTTCATTATTTTTATCCTGCAATAGATGCGACTATGACGTCAGGGTCTGTTGGATTAGTAGCCCGGACAGGTTAAACCCCCGGCGTTTCGCCCCTTCCATCCTCGGCGTTAGCTTCATAATCCAAAATTCAATTACAAATAGGCTAACGGTAAACATAAATTGTTGCACTTTTAACTCTCAGTCAGATCTCTGTAATAAGGTAATGGTTCAAGTTTTCTTATGGGAGATAATTTGCCTTTTGTTACACTTAAAATACGTTTGGGCCGAATCATGAGACACCGGAGAGCCGCAAACGGTCCTAAGGGCCGCGTTTGAGAATCGGAGGCCTATAGAGTTCAGTCACTGAGCAACGTTTTAGTCCAGTTATAGGGCCTACATCCTACAGGCCCGTACGTTGCTAGACAAGGTTATAATCCGGGTGCTGAGTTAGTTACTTAGAGTGTGTGTTAATTCCCAACATGAATGTACGTGTTATATGAATGAATGGATGAAAATCAACTAAGAAAAGTAAAGATGGGGTAAAATTCTACTGAAACGTCTAGGCAAATGCGGGAGTCATGTCAAAAATTTAGATACAGGTTACTTTCCTTCAGAAAGAGGCAAGATAGTTTCCAGGGTTAGCGGTTCAAATATTTATCCATGGGTTATTATATTTTGCAGGGGGGGGGTGGGCAAGATGCATTTAAATGTATTTTGGCAATATTAATCGAAAACTTTCTAGGGCCTAGGTGAATATGAGCCACCCGCCCATGTACTCGAGTCTCCCCTTGGCTACGGGCTTGCCTAGCCTAACGCTGGGCCTACAGGCAAAACTGATAGCACACTGTAATGATTGCTACGCATAATAGGAACTGGGAGTATAAAGAATGGGCTAACTAACTTAGCGTTAGCGCTCCTAGTATACTATTGTATTGTATACTCACAGTTTAGATCCTTTCGTATGCGGGACATAGGCCTAGGTCTAATCATTAAAGTCTGCTATTGCAGCACAATAAATAAAGTGTCGCTTAACTAGGCCTAACCTCTAAGTCCCACGCCGTATATCCTATGTTATGTATCCCTCCATATATTCTTCACACTTTTGGTGAATACTTGACAGCATATTCCTGCCGTAACTAGCCTAAAGCGATTCGTAGAAGTGTTACTTTACCTTCATGAATGACCCTTTCTAATACAGTACGGTAATAAATTACGAACGGGAAAAGGCCTAGGGTGGGCTTCACTTAAGTAATTTGAGGTCTTGAAATCGAAGCAACGAAACGTTCGTTTTACGGCCGTACGTGCTCGCGCGCACACGAGGTACGTCGACGTATTCACCTACGTACGTTTGTCAGTACACGACTTGTAAGCCATTTACGGGCCCGCTCGATGAAGCGGTTAACACGCATCGTAGGTGTACAACAGGCTAATTTATAGTAACGATGCAAATGAGTATATATACATATTAAACGCAAATATATACGTTCCGAAAAACATCTATGATGTATCCCCATATGAGCTGACGAGTTTTTTCGTTCAGTTTGTCTCTACGAAAAACCAACGGAGGGCGGCCATAGATTTGCTAAGCAGGCTAACTCAGACTTGCCAGTTACGGTACTGGTAGCCTACACTCCTCCATAAATTTACTGAGCTGGGCTAAAAATGTGGGCCAAGTCGAAAACGCAGAAACGAGGAAAACCGCCCGACGTTAAAGTTTTTTTCGACAACTGAACATACGTAACCTATGTGTACGTACACAGCAAAACACGAATGGAGAAAATCAAAATCGGCATACAGCAAAGGGAGATTAAAAGGGTAGTGTGGGTGGAGGTGGATGGACGTTTCCCGGAACTCCCCATCAGCATAGACAAACAGATAAAACGAATCCCGTCCCCTCGCCTCTATAAATACAAAACTTGTGTTGTTACGAGAAAGTACAGGTCATGCAATCTCAGTCTCCTCCTTCTGATGTGCTTCCTTCTCAGGCCCGTAGCCAAGGGGCCAAGGGGCGAAGTCCTAAAAGTTTCAAGTTGCCACTGACTTAATACATTTTTACACAATTGGCCCCTGAAAATTTTTCGGGAAGTCATTTCGCCCCTTCATTACCTTGTCTGGCTACGGGCCTGTTCCTTTTTCAAACCCCCTCCACGTCCCACCCCACCTACGATCGCCGGTCTTTGCAAAGCTAAAATAAACCAAATTACGCCATGGCGTTAGTTGGTATATTTTAGCTTATGTCAATCTGCAGTTGCATCAAAAGATCTACCGACCGTTATCTAGAGTTAGTCCAGTAGACCTATAAGAGAAATGACTATCGTAGGAAATATTGTGACTTTTATGAGCATCCCATATCATGATTTGGAGAAAGAAATATCGCATTTCCAAGCTTTTTATAATTTAATGTCTGGTGATCTCAAGTAGTCCTTTGACCTCCACCAAAACAATTTAACTTATTGAACACATTATGGGGTATCCACGTGCTAAGTGTAAGATTCTTTAATGTTAGGCCTAGGCTACTCTTTATCAGATATTATGTTTATGCGGTTTTCTTCGTAAGACCTGTAGTGCCCCAAATGGACTTTGACCTCATGCTTAGAAGCTGTTTACAATGTTTTCTTACTTCGACACCGGTGACCTCAGATGACCTTTTAACTCTACCGAAGCAACAGGGTTGTTTTACCAACCATGGCGCATCCGCATTCTTGTATGAAAAGTCAGCCCGTAGCCATGGGGGTCAGGGGGTTCGCACAACCCCCCCCCCCCGCCCAGACCTAAATATTTTTTATTTTTTTTTATTTAAATGGAGTTTTGGCGTTTTTTAGGGCAAAATGTCAATTCCGCTGGTTTAGCCAATGTAAGCCGTATGAGTAGCTGTTTTGTTTCAGTGCAACACAATTCCTATATATAGGGCCCCATTGAAATGAAATATAAGCATGTCCCCGCTTTTTCAGGAAAATACAAACACATTTTTGTTGTATTTCTCTTTTTCACTCTTTTTACACTTCAACAATATCATTGTAGGATGAATTTGCCCTGCCTATAGGTACCTCTTTTACTCCGTTGGCCCTCTTTTATAATTTTTGTGGCTAAGCTTTTTTTCATGTTTTCATTTGATTGCAAATGTCCAAAAATTCCAGCTTAAATGTTCACCAGATCGCTCAATTTTGATGTAAAAATTGCAAAAACTCCCTGGGGTGTAAGGGGGAGAATCACTCTCCCCGCTCGGTCTCTCCCCCTCCTCGCTTGGGCGCTTCGCGCTCTCAAGAAAATGCCGAACCCAGTGGCGGTGATGAAAAGTGAAAAAGTGGGGGGGGGGCTAAGGTATGTTCAGCCCCCCAATATTTTTCAAGTGCTCTAAGAAGCGGGGAGAATTTCAAAGTATGGGCTGAACATATTTTGCTTAGAACACTCGGTAAGTGTCGTTTCAGGCCATCTGGGGGTTTGTAAAGCCGAAAATTTTGTGGTTCGCTCCGCCCCAACCAATGGTGGTGCTCCGCTTAGATAGTCCTGCCGCCCATGATGAGCCCCCCCCCTCCCAGGTAAAAGCTGGCTACGGGCCTGAAAAGTATCCATGATTCCTAAATTGATATGTTGTGTCTCAAGAGGTTTTCAACTTTCGATCTCTGGAACCTCAAATGACATTTGACTTCCTCTAAAAACAATAGGGTTCTTCCTGTTCATGTGACAAACCTTTAGTACAAATGTGGGAAGTATCCGTCATTCGCATATTTTACAAGTAATTTACAAGGTTTTCGTAGTTTTAACTCCGTTGATCTCAAATAGTCTTTGACCTCCACCAAAAACAATAGGGTTCATATCACCCACGTGCCAAACACGAAAAGCTTCCACGCATGCTCCCTATCTTGAGATATTGTGTTCACAAGGTTTTCGGTTTTGACCTCTGGTGCACTTGGTGACGGTTGGCTTCCACCAAACAACAGGGGTTTTTCTCATAATATATATACATATAATCTATACACAATTATGGAAAGTATCCATCATTTCTGAGATATTCCTCCTACAAGCTTAGTGTCACAAATACACATGCACAGACAAACAGACATAATACAGTCTGCAATGACGAACTTAGTTTGCTGAATCCCAGAAGTCAAGGATTCTGGCCCATAAAAGTGTTTTAAGAGCAAATCTTACTTCTGCCATAACATATATCTTGCCTCTGAAAATACATCGTCTGACCTTCAACAATTAGCTGACTACTGACAGGGGCATCCTGGGTCTCAACAGGGTCGTCGCTAGGAGAGGAGTGCGGGGGGGGTGACACCCCCATTCACGGATGAAGTCGGCAAATTTTGCAACAGGAGGCAAAATGATGTATCATGAGGGAAACAGGAGAGGGAGACAAGAAAGAGAAAGAAGGGAAAAGTAAGAGAGAAAGTGGGAAAAACGAGAAAGAGGGGGCAAGATGACTGAAAAAGCGTGTGTCTATGTAGGGTGGGTTGGGATGGGGGTTAAATTGGAATGTATGTAGGCTGTAGACAACTTATGTCATAATATTTGAGAGAACCCGTTAACAACACATGGAACGTAAACATATTTGGTCGCCGGAACTGCGCTACATTAAGGTTTGGAGATATACTAAAAGTTGTTCATGGCAATGTAATACAGTGTTACAATGAGTCGACAAAATTTTACACCAATGAAGGAAAAATGGTAAAGGAGGGAGAAAAAGGAGAGAAACAAGGAAGAAATAACACATAGGGTAAAATGACCAAATATGGTTTGAATTTAGGCACCTCTTTCCATTATACTGGAGTCTAAAATTTGTACGGGCACATTATATGAGCTCGAATGAAGTCATTAAATCTATAGGAAAACCCACATCAGTCAAATGATGGGGATAGCAACTCGAGCAATGACTTGCTACAGTCCCGCTCAGGGCCGTATTTAAGCATGGACCAGCGGGGCAAGTGCCCAGCCCATCCACAAAAAGAGGCTCACAAAATTACATTATTGTATTTTTGGGTAGTTTGTGGAGATCATCTGTGCTTATTTTCGTTTTGTAGGCTTACATGTACGTAAGAAGGAAATCTATGGAGTTAATTCGAGTGGAGGGTGAAAGTGACCACAACCTTTGCCCTGCTTTCATGACTTTCGCCACTTTAGTCTTGTGTGGAATCATAGTTGAGGGGGACCCCCACATTAGTTTGTGCCCAAGGCCCACCACAGTCCAGCTCTGGTCCAGGTCCAGCTGGTTTCGATGCGTGCATGGTAGATGCTGAATTGAAATGACAAATTTGTGTTTTTAGAGTGTAATTTTCTGCAATCTACAACGTTTGCCAGCTGGATGGAGCAATGTGAAGGACGGGGGGGGGGGGCGGCTATGTTGATCTAACTGTAGCTGACGTTTTCTAGTTTTGTCGGGAGCCTTAGTGTATACGATAATGTATGTTATCACCCACGGTTTACCTGGTTTGACCCTCAATGAGGCCAGCTTCTTCTATAAAAAAAACCTAAAAATTTGAAGCTCTTTGCACGCTTTTGCGTTTCGTTCTTTCGGTTTTTCCTTAGTTACGTTCCATATGCAACAGTCTCTACAGAGAGAGTTTACACAGTTTTCTGTAAGGATTGGAAACCGCATGTGGTTATTTCCTTTAAGGACTCTTTTCTCCAACAGTACGCCGGGTAAGTAACTCGCGGCAGCGGGATTGACCATCATCAGGCGGACCGTGAGGGTGTTTTGGATGCAAAATTTTCTCGTGCTCGTGTTCTTGCTCATGCCTCACGTGTGGAAGATTCGATACGAATAAATGCGTGTTTTCTTACGTTAATCCCAAGTCACCAACCGTGATGATAGCGAGGTCAGCATTGGCCCTGTATGTGTAGCATGAACAGCTTTCCAATGAAATTCCTGGACCGGCGACGATTAATATGATTTCATTACAGTTGCTGTCAAAGTGTTCTGCAAATAGTGGTGGGGCCCTTCCTATTGCCCTTCTTCTGATGTCCCCAACTAAATCTGGTACTGAGAAATATAGGCTAATCGCAATGCAATGTATTAGACTGTCTTAAAAATGCAATATTTTTTGGCGCGCTTCGCACGCATCTGTCACAGGTACTTGGCATAATTACGCCTACTACTATGATAGCTTGAGTGATTATATTGTTCCAAAGCCGCATACAGCTCCTACAGTCCTGTGTTCTCCCCATTCACAATTCCCTGCATCAATAAATCGACCGGCTGTTGGTCCGACCGAGCTAAGCAATTAGAAAAATTGTTCAAATCGTGATTTTAGCGGTCTGTTTAGTGCCCATCAGACGCCCTTTGAAAATAGTTGAATGTTTAATTCTAATGCCCATAATTTTGAAAATGCTTGACAAATTCCGGGGACTTCTCCCCCTGGACCTGACCTAGGAATTGCCTCTGGGACTGACCTAGGGCTAAACTGGTGGGATCGAGGGGCACAGTCCCCGATGACGCCCACTTGCAAATATGCAGAGCCTCTGTAGTTCAGGAAAGGTAAGGTTTTACTTAGAATAAATTGTGTGGTCCTCAAAACACCATACTTTAACTCCTACAGAATCTTTAGAGGGAAAGTACGCCTAAGTTTGCATACATCTTAAATAGCCGCGATGCAATTTTAATATCTTGCCATACGGTTTTTTAGCTTGTTAATTGCCTCCTTGAGTGTTTAAGTACTGGGAGGGAACTCAAAGGGTCAACAAGACATTTAAGATTCTACAAAGAAGACTGTTTTGCATAAATCTAAAAAGCAGCCAAATTTATATATTTTGTAATTATTATGCCTGACAAATGACCTATATGAGGGATTATGCCTAATAATTCGTATATAGTCAACCAGCCAGATATATGTTGGATTATTTCGTTAATCTAAAATGGCCATCAGATTCCAGTATTTTGCCTTATTTTGATTTATGAATGATCTGTATGAATGATTTCTGGATTTGAAGTCTGGCAGGGGTGGCGCCAGCTGGAGGGGTGGAATATCGTTCCCCGTCAGGGAAATTTTCCAATTTTGTCGGGAAGCCTTGATGCGAATGATAAAATATGCAATACCGACTACAGGCAAGTTGCCCTGACGATCTGCTTGATTTTGTTCTTGGGAAGGACAGAGTTTTCACCCAATATTATCCAATTTTTCCCAATAGAACCCGACTATTTCCAATTTTCTTTAACACCGCAACCCCCACCCCCAAATCAAATTCTTAGAAAATAGGAGCCAAAATTCCAATCATACTGTCTTTCAGAAATTGGTAATAATGAGACACCTAATCCTGCAGCGAAGAGCGCCGAAAAAATTGTATTGAGCAGGCTTATTTGGATTGCATATTGTGGGTGCAAGAAAAAGTGTGTACTCCATGAACATCGACGACCACGCACTCAGGCTGCAAGAAATTTCAGGTGGCAAATAATTCCAACAGAGACTTTGCAGACGTTTGTGGAGGGGCAATTGTTCCATTGCCTTTCCCCTTTCCTTAGCAAGTGCCACCCAGCTATAGGAATGGTTACTTCCAAATTCCTTCAAGTTCACCACCACGATTGACATAACCGTATCTTCGACGTACACGTTCTGCATGGTGTGGCTATGCTGGTATACGAGGTGCGACACTCCTCCCTGACGAAAGAGAGAGGGGATACAATAACGCCTAAGAGACTTTCACTTACGAATCAGGTCTGTTACGAATATGGAATAAACTGTTGAGAGTAACATTTAGTCCACCAATACTTGTACGACTTGCACGCAGGTTGTGCCCTATTAATTCCTTAATCCACCTTAAGGGTCCCCAATAGATAAAACTATATAAAGGCGGGATTATCCTGTTTTGTAGTGTAATTCCATTGTCTCGTCTGAGTCGTCTTTTAGGTCACATTTATTATTTATTTGTCTCTTGCATGCGTGTCTGTTATATTTCTCATTTGTTATTGTTTTATTGGATACCAAACAAAGGGTAATACTTCCATAATGGATACGACGGGTACCTACCGATGATTTAACGCTGTAATCTGGTAATACTCTCGACTTACGACTTTGCTCCCTGTGACGTAACTTGAGTCACCTGACAATATGACGTAGAACACCTTTAAAACAGCAAAACATGATCTTCCAACCAAGATCGACTGTCAGTCAGTATTGGAACTTACACTTACAGTCTTCCATCTGAATGAAGGGGTTTTGAAAAATTGAAAAGGCTAAATATGGAGTGTTCGAGTCATCAGCTCAGAATTCTTTTGTGCATTTTCATCCTGGCTTGCACAATTGACAAGGGAATCGTAGCAAAGCTGAGTGTTACAGTCCCGTTAGCAGCTGATTTTGGTTCCTATGTATGGCGTGTACACAATGCCAATAACAGTGAGTAAAGGCCGTTTCCAACGTTTGACTGTCATTACAGATAACCACACTAGGCTGTACTGAATGAATGAAACAGTTTATTTTTCAGCAATTCGTAAATCATAAACGGTACAAATCATACAATATAAGAGATATATGCAGGAAAAGGAGAACACAGAAGTCCAATACTTATAAATTGTTTCCCCAGTAACAGGAATACGAAAAAATAAGAAAAAAAAAATAAAAATAATAATAAATAGCCTACATCACACACAGACTGACAGAGCATGTCATGACAGTCAAGCAATCGTT
Organism: Holothuria glaberrima; assembly: GCA_009936505.3. Taxonomy (NCBI): domain Eukaryota; kingdom Metazoa; phylum Echinodermata; class Holothuroidea; order Aspidochirotida; family Holothuriidae; genus Holothuria; species Holothuria glaberrima. Next base: position 3,561 of record WURT03064835.1, on the reverse strand, counting down.
GGGAAATAGTGTAGTCAATGCCTGAATCTTGGAAGGGTTGCATACCTGCCAACTCTACCGATTTGGGGGGTAGAATACCGCTTTTTAGAGATTTTAACCAGCTATCGATTTTTTACTCTAATCTACCGATTTTTGGCAAACCTGCCATACAATGTATTGAAAGTATAATTTAAGTTACACTTTGTTGTTAAAGTGTGTGTGTTTTGTGTAATTTACCCAAAAACAGCTTAGAAAATGTTGACAAAAATACCATTCATCGATCGAGCTTGAGCTGGGAGATATGGATCGTTTGAAACTTGCGCAACCTATGTCCTTACGTGCGTGTGTACGGTGTTCTGCAAATAATGTTAAGTACGGCATGAACGCACATGGCAATATGTGCGTATTTGATTTCTATATATATGGTTATTCCTTTACAAAATAGTACATAAAATACATAATATTACATATCTTTATGCATACAAAATACCCTATAAAGTATGCACCAAATCACATATTTTCACATTAAAAAACAAAAAAATCTTCACACCATGGGAAGGGGACACCCCCCACACCCTTCCCCCTCGCGCGCAAGCGTGCTCGAGCTCAGTTACTTCACTCCCTCGCAAAATCTACCACTTTGCCACTTTCAAATGTTGGCAAGTATGGGGTGGAGCTTAGGTTGAGCCTCTGTTGTGCACATCAAGTAGACTAGAGACACCCATTCATGAGGAAAATTGCTCCCATACCATAATGGGCAGCCAACTGTTTATTATTCACCTGAAGTTTATTCATCCAGCCTCTCTCACTTTCCCAGAGAGCATTAACTTATCAACTAGTTACTCTTGCACATAAACTTGAGTAGGGCCTACACAAAGGGTTCAGTCTCACAGAGTAAACATAAGCGAATAAGTGAGCACTGATGCTGTCCACAGTGGGACTCCGGTAAGCAAAGAGGCAAGGCATACTTTAGGTGTGAAACAGGAAGTCAGGTTAGGAGTTGTGATATTGTACAGCACTTTTTGCAAAAAAGCGCTGTATCAGGTCCTTTGGTATGGGGGAAATTTTCATAATGTCAATGTTTATACAAATGGCATTGGGCTACATCTAGTAAGTAGTTGGCAAGAACTTAGTGGCTAAAGGCACTTTTAATACACTGTCCTCACAATGAAAAGTAGATTCTAATTTCTCTTCATTCTGTTTTCAAATGGGTAAGGGTTGTTCATTGTACCAAAAACCAAACATAATACATGTAAGAAATCATAAGTTATGAAGATTACATGTAAATTATGGTGAGAAACACATTCATGTTTAGCTGTTATTGCAGTGATTCTGACCAGGACTATATAGGCCTAGGCACTGAATGTGACTGTATAATCCGCTCCTTTTAGTCACACCTTACTACGGTCACTACTCTGTATGTACAAAATTTCAACCATTTAAGCCAAATCACAAAAAAGGGTTTGAAAATGTGATAATATGATTCATTTGAGATGGATCCACATCCATGACTTTGGGCAACTTTTTTTGAGATTCAAGCAAAAATTCCCCCCCCCCCCAAATTGGAAGAGTCCTGTACACCTATGAAAACACGGCATCCCGAAGTAGGCAAATTCTTACCATACTGCTTGACCTCTGACCCAAAACAAGATCATGTGTGAAGCTGCCTTAAAGGGAACAACTGTGCTTTGACTTTACAGGCAGAATTATTGAGCTAAAACTCACTACTTTTTGGGATTCAGGAAGATACTTGATTGGTAGGTGAATGTGATGCTGTCATCTGTGTAAAGTTTGGGGAGAAAAGGTAACTTTTTGAGGACGTGTGAATGACGAGACTCACACGTCCTGGTGAATGAGTTGAAATTTTGTGTGTGCAGAGCAAGGGCTCAGAAATGGAGTGTTTATAATAGGAACCTTATGCTGGGTCCTGTTGAAGGGCTAATATAGGCCTTCTTTGTAGGGCAAAATATATGACAGTTTGATAGTATAGCATAAGTTATTAGGTTAATGGGACACTGACTAGACTGACTCACCAAGCTCCCATGCGAAGAGATCTCTGTTCATCAAACAGTGCAAGGATCTTCAGAATTTGGATTATGGCCACATCCATCTGGCAGACTAGTATAGTCCAGTTTAGTAATAGTGAGATTTTCAAAATTTTTGCTACAGTAAAACAAACAAAGAGAGTTGTTCTCAAAATGCTACTGTATTAGTTGTATTATATTACTTAATTTTTTAATTTTTTAAATTGTCTCAGAAGAATTATTTTGAGAACGACACATAATTTTCCCATAAAACTGTTAAATTAAATATTGCTAATCCCCTATTTTAAAATGGAATAGCCCAACTGGATGAATAGTGCACATGATCCCAGAAATTTTGTTCATGGAATGCACCTTTGCCTTAGTCTCTAAAAGAACTACTACTATACAGTTTGCATCCTGTAGTGAAAGAGATAATTATCTAGTAGTGTTTGCACCGGGTAGGAAATTCGTACCCCTGTACTCGAAACGTATTACCCGTTGGGCACTTGTACCTGACCGTAAGCGTGACCTTGCAACATCTGACTTTCAGTACATTGTATGCCCATACAATTTGTGACTCGGCCCATCGGCCCCTCTTCTCTTCTTTGATACGATCGATCTGATAAAACACATCACAATGCTTTTCAAAAATTTACATCATTTTTGCCATTGATTAGTGCAGTTTAACAAAAAGCAATTAAGGTACAAAAACAGACTAAAACAACTTCATTTCAACTTTATCGTGAATGAGATGAAGGGAAAAACATTTTGTAAGATGTTGACTAATAACCATGCCATTTCACGAGAGATAATTATCTAGTAGTGTTTGCACCGGGTAGGAAATTCGTACCCGGGTACTCGAAACGTATTACCCATTGGGCACTTGTACCTGACCGTAAGCGTGACCTTGCAACATCTGACTTTCAGTACATTGTATGCCCATACAATTTGTGACTCGGCCCATCGGCCCCTCTTCTCTTCTTTGATACGATCGATCTGATAAAACACATCACAATGCTTTTCAAAAATTTACATCATTTTTGCCATTGATTAGTGCAGTTTAACAAAAAGCAATTAAGGTACAAAAACAGACTAAAACAACTTCATTTCAACTTTATCGTGAATGAGATGAAGGGAAAAACATTTTGTAAGATGTTGACTAATAACCATGCCATTTCACCAAGATCAAAAGCAAACCAAAGAAAAAAGCTACCCGGGTAGTAATATCATCGGTTGGGTACCCGGGTACCCGGTGCAAACACTACTATTTAGGTTCTTGTGGTAGGGACTAAGGAAAACTTTTTGTCTCATTGTCAATTTCTCATTAACATGCTTTTTGCTGGTATACAGTAGGTGATCATCAGGCTTGCGGCTGCTCTTTTAATTTGTAGAGTAAAATGATCTTTAACTACAATGTTATTTAAGACTGTGAGAATTTTAAACTGAATTAGTGCTGCACAATAAGCATCTGGCTGATATGCCTACAATCTTGGACAAAACTGTTGGGACACTTTGTCATAATATTCTTGAACCTCAGTTCCCAGGTTTGCATGAAACC
>WURT03064824.1:0-13696 GCA_009936505.3 Holothuria glaberrima | reverse complement strand
CAACAACAACAACAACAACAACAACAACAACAACAACAACAACAACAACAACAACAACAACAACAACAACAACAATTATAATAATAATAATAACAGTAAGGATGGATCCATGGCCTTTCAAGCGCAACCTTTGTTCCTCCTATCTAAATAGCTAGCTCTTGGCCAGATCAGAACTGTTTGTAACCATCATTAGTCTGCGAGGTCTGGGGAAGAAAAGGTTCATACGAATGAGAAGAAGTAAATAAAAGTCCCCATAAACAAACACAAACACATACACGCACACTCGATAAGTGGCTTCACTCAGTTAATTTCAAATTCGAAGATGTACATAAAACTCAATTTTTTGAGTTTCGATTGTTGGTTAGTGAACGAAGGTTTTTCAAAAGGGTCAAACCCCTTCTCATGCCAATAGAGATGGCAATCATGACACTCTCAGCTAGGAGAGGTTCTATATACGGGGGACAGGGATTTTTCATTTTTACCTCCCCCCCCCATTTCCTAGCCCTTCCTCAAACAAAAGTTTTTACAGGCTATAGTAGTGGTGAAGACAGATAAACTCAGAAAATTTTCGGATTTCACCAGGATCAATGGCAACATAGCCTCCTCCAATATTATGTCCATACAGCCGCAGCACTCAGGACTCCAGGTTATGCAGTCTGCAGCCCAGTAAGCCTAAATACGATTTCCTCCACCTGGGTGGGAAATATTGCGTTTAAAATGCATCAATATGGCATACAGAGAAAATAGCTTTTATCATTATAAAACCATTCATCTCACCAATAAACTTCAGCTATTGCTTTATCTCCCCCCCCCCCCAAATATTACGCATTACAAGAGTTACGGATGTTGCATCATTTGAAAAGTCAGTGGCCCCGGCACAGGGGGGGAGGCATGGGGGCACGTTCCCCCAATTGAAAAAAATCTGAAAATTTTAAAATGGTCCCAAAAGGCGTTTAAGCTGTAGATTTCTTTAGGGGTAGGTGGGATGTGTTTTCGACCGAGTGATGGATCTATTATAATCATTTTCTATCACAAATGTTTCTCAAACTATCAGAATTTTCGCAAATCCTTCGCAAACTATCAAAATACCGTGTGGCCTTATTTTGAAATATCTATCATTCTGTATCTATAAATATTAGTCTTAAAATTAGAAAAAAAAATCTGTAAGACAATTGCAATATTTTTTTCTAACATATGTACCTTATATGTAAAGTTTAAACAAAATTTAAGTTGCAAAGGTTGAAAAGACCTCGACAGACCATCCCTTATCATACCAACACATTTCTTTGCTGAGGTGTAGAAATTTATACATTTACTTCGGAAAAGAAGATTGTTAACTACATTGTATACATAAATAGTACCATTTGTGATGTCAATCTCATGTGAAGTTCTCAATTGCACGGTTCGGACCGTCGGAAGCCTCGGTTTTCATTTGCGATTATCCGTGGTGAATATGATGCGGGCCAGTAGACATGTACATGATGTTTTGAAATAATACATTGCGCTTCCGCAGCTCTTTTTTGCTTGGTTCGATTCTCAAACTGATTGAAAATTTCATATTTTCTATCACTTGCAGTAACTATAATCGTAGAAGAACCTTAGCATAACCGAAGGTACCGGCACACACTTGTAGCAGATCGAACAGGAAACCTATCCGTCATTAACCGTGGACAGAAGTGGGGTACCATTTGACCAGGGAAAAAGACGGATAGGCGACTGATATGCTACGATTGTGCCCGATTCTCTATGGTTATACCGAATACCGGCACAAAACCGCGCAGATCGTTGATCCTTGGTATTCCATAGCGGAACCTTCCTACACCTTTAGTGCTTAATGGGATCTTCCTTGTCGCTATCATACCTTAGTGCTACCATAAATAGTACCACCCAAAGAACACCAGTTTATCACGGATTAAACCACAGCGATCCGGGGCTCAAACGAAGAAAGGGACCTCGCCAAGTAGGTGGAGGTGGGATGTCATGGAGGTATTTTCCCCAACCAAGCCCTTTTCACCCCGCATAATACCCCCCGCGCCTGTTCAAAGTTATCAAAGGTATACAGTTTACAGAAGCAATTCCCAAACACAACTTTTCCCCCTAAATTTCTGCACGCCCCTCCCCCACTTTTGAATCTGGTGGTACATTCTTTATTTCTCCCACAGCCACCATATTTTTTGAAGGATGTGATTACTGCCTACTTTAATAGACTATACCAGTCCACTTCACAGGGACCGCGGGTCAAAATTTTGAAGTTGGGAAGCTAATCATCCAAGCGGCCCAATATGTTCAAGAAAAGAAAACCCCAGTTCCCAGTTTACGGCGGCCTAAAATGCCCACAGCAGAAACAGTGTGCTGGTGTGGGGATAAAACCCTGTAGCCCCTGTCTCCGCGGTGCCCTGTTTCACACCAAACACTTTGCAAATAAGAGTTCTTCATTTAAGAAGGTCATCTTAGCATTTGATTTTAAGAGCAAACAAAAATATGTAATGAGGGGAATTATCTTCCCCTAATGCTTAGAAATACATTTCGATTTCTGCATTGGAGCTATAGGCTCTTCTCTCTTTTAGGTGAAGGGGTTTGCAGTCCGCGGGGTCCCTGATGAAGAGTTTTTATTCTTCCTGATCATTTTCCTGCTATTAGGGAGTTCACGGTTGCGTCACTGGTTGGCATAGAGCGTGCGCAAAAACACATTCGTGTATGTTCGGTGTTGCGCGTGTAAACGCTTGTGCAATTGCACGCAGAAAGTAGACGAACTGGAATCTACCTTTCATTGTGACGACAGTGTAAGCGCGCCTTACAAACTCTTTTACCGACACGCAGTGACGTCTTTGTTTGTAAACGATGAATGAGTCTACTTAACGTAAGTAGCACAAAAATTGCATCACAAATTATTGCACAATCACCCGTTTAAAGTGAATAAGTTTTGAAAGGTTTTTATCTCTGCATGAGAATCAACTATGGAAGTGCATTTCAACCCCATGGGGTTGGATCAATGGTGGTAACATTTCAGCCTCTATTATGTATACTTTTGATATGTTAGACGCAAAATTCATTTTGACTTGTTAATTCCGTGTTACAAAAGTTACATGTGTACGAGATTATTACCCAGTTCGCAAATTCTTTAAAACATTTTTAATTTATAGTACTTAACTTTCATTTATTATATCCTTGGCAGTTAGGTATAAATACTGAGTAGCAGGCATCTAGCTAGTATTATTGCTTTTGGGATACTTACCTGGCGCAGGAGTATCCGTGATCACGACGGCAGGGCTCCCTGCACTGGAGTCTGTTCTTTTCAGCCAGTCTAGAACGGGACTTCGCACACCGGGTCGTTAGGTTGGTCATGTTGAGTGTTGTCCCTTGGGGACGTAGCTCCTTTAGGGAGCAGAACTCCTTCGAGAGTATTTCTTTGGTTTTCGCCCCTTGGCTCTTCGCCAGAGAGTCGAGGGTTTTTTTTTTTTTGAAAAAGTATCGTGGGGGGGGGGGGGACTTTTTTCCCTATTGCACTGTTCAGAGCACTTAAGTTTACATAATGCTTGGACTAGTAACAACCCTCATATTATCGCAGACAATTGATATGGGGAAACATTTTCCCCTTCCTCCCTTTTTGCCTGCATTACTCCCTGGGACATATGTGACTTAAAATGGATAAAACTATAGGAATTTTGTGTATAGCCCCAAACCTTCCTTTTTTCTGAAGTGGCGAAGCCAAAGGGAGGCGGGGGGGGGGTATGTTTTCCCCTATTCCTGTTGGTGGTTAAAGTGTTTAATGGACTTGGATGAAATGAAAATGTTTAAAACATAAAAATATTTGTTCAATTTTCCTTTTATTGTTATTGTGCTCAATCTATACACATATACAATATCGAATATTCACAACATAGAAGATCTAAAGGGTAAAAAGATGAGAATTATAAATCACTTATAACAGTCTTGTTTGATAAAAATCAACCTCTCTTTAATAAAACCATTCCCTCTGGTTTTAGGGCATCATCAATTTTTGTGGCCAAAACCATGGATACCATGCATAAACATTTAAAAAAATTTCAGTTACAAGTCAGAATTTCAGCTTTTGATATGCATACAGTGGCTGATGTCTTGATTATGGTTGAAAATTGTGGTTGAGTTTGTGCAAATTTGTGATAATAAATTCCATAATTTGCATAAAATTCCCAAGTTTGCTAATAAAAACATACTTATGATTCAACATACTTCATGAAAAGCATTTCTTGGGGATTGAGGAGGAATCGTCACCATCTAAAATGATGAAGAGAAGCACTCGCAGAAGCTATTGTGACAAGTTTTACCTCGGGTAACTTCATGAAATATTCAAGCCAAAATGATGAATAAAATGAATTTTACTTTCTTTTAATGAAAGATATTTCCATAAACTTCTCACAGCAGAGGGCAACCACAACCACCAAAATGACCTTGTGCATAACAAAATTCTACCTTAAATGTGACACCCATACATTAGATATAAAAAAAAAAAAACAACTTAAGACATTGTCCTTTCAAAACTTGAAAAATGCCTTACATGGATAGGATTAGTGTGAGCAGACTTAGTTTGCACAGACATGTATGTATAGGGTGGGATACAGCACATAAAATGGATGATATCATATGCAAAACAATCCAAAATTAGGAAATGGGCAGTTGCAATTGGCAGGTCTATATACCTCAGAACTACAGCTCTTGGATAATGTTAAGTCTGAGACTAAATTTTTGCTTCAATGAACAGAAAGGACGTAGGGAAATCTGATAACGTGGGTCATGTTCAGGGAATGGAGATCGAGGGTGGGTGGGTGGGTGGGGGGGGGGGGGGGCAGCTAAAGACCCAGGCTTGAACAAAGGGCTACCAGAACAAGTATATAGTCAATGTTTTCAAAATGCAAGGTCTAGGGACTGGTTATTTTTCCAGGGTCCTGTGAAGGTGTGAAAGTTTTAAACATATTATTTTGAAAATTACAAAGAATTGAGAATACTGGAACAATGAATTCTGCTTAAGGCAAACATTTAATGCAATGTCACCACTGTGGTGTGTCCACACATAATGCACAAAATCCTGAACTAGGTCTGATATCAGATTATTTTCACCATTATAATAAAAAATATATGAAAATATAAAAAAAAACACTCCATTCCATTTCTTTAATGACACATCTAGCCCAGTTTAAAGCATTTTTCTATGACCATAAAATATCAAAATGAAAAAAATATTCACAATGATCACCACCCCCTACCCCCTCTGAGGTAGCATAAGCCCATAATGACCTTGTGAACCCAAAAATTTTGGCTGCTTTGACTCAGTCTTTCTCTATTGTTTGAAACGTGTCACAGTCTACTTCTATGTCAGAGACAAACACAATTCGCAGAGAAAGGAATCGTAATATGTCATTAAATGCCGCTTGACTAGCACAAATTGATTACCATTATTGTAACTGGGTACCTTTACATAACCTTAATGGATGGGTCACCTTGAACTTAAAAACCAACCCACTGTCTCATTCTGTTTTGGTATGCATGAATGGCTGTTCTAACACCTCTGAATGTCAGGTTGTATCATGCTGAAACAGTTGCAAGCAAAACTGAATGGAGAGAAAAGTAGGTTGTACAAGTGACTCCATGGGAGCCATTTTTAGTGGCCTTTGAATATAACCACTAGCCAGGTATAACAAAGATGCTGCAGTACACTGAAATAACTTCATAATGACCTGAACAGGCTGCTATTGAAACAAATTACAGACCTGATCAGACTTACATATTTTGAAATGAAAATATCTAGCTCTCTATTAAATTAGTTATTAAGTCAAAAGGGTAATGTGGCCCCATAATAAATCTGTTGTCCACGTAGCCCCAAAATAGTACAGAGCAAGTACTCAAATATATTTTACCACACAACATGATGTGTCTTGCCAAGGGTCCCACAACACGGAACCAAATCTTACAGAGAGAAAAATTCACATATTTCTTTGGAATTCTAGGTTTTGACCTTCTGAAGCTGCAAAGCTTTAAAGGGCATATGCAGTCACCCCAAACTTGTTTTGAACAATAGCTAAATCTCACAAATTTCCTCTTATTTCTCTTCCAAGAATCTTTCACGTTATTTCAGGACTTAAATATTTCATATTCAAGGTAAACCAAGGAGTTACTCGTAAATTTCTCTATTTAGAGAGAAAAATCATTGTCACATGATTCTTAGGAGCCATTCATGAAATGTGGTAGACTGTTACACTAATCGAAATTGGGGTGACTGCATTTTTCCCTTTAAAATAGCCCTTATCAGGAATACCTCTGAACGACCTGATAGCATTTATACTTATATATTCTCAAAGGTTTTCAAGTAAACAGTGAAAACTATCTTATGCTCGGAGGCTTCCTACCTTCATTAAAATTTCTGTTTTCACAATGTCCAGTATTAAACCCTACTTGATCTAGAAACTGAGGTTACAGGGTTGTGTAATACATCTTAAATTTTTCAAAAGTACTGTAAACCTGCAAAGTTTACTGAAGGTCTGCAGAAAAATCCAGAAACCTGATTGAGGCAACCTCCACACATCAATAGCTTAAAACCCTCATTTCAACTGGTATCCACTTGCCATGAAATATTCAGTTGCTAGGGGTAACCATCAATTTCCATATTCAGGTTCCAATTCATCTACATTACAATAGGCTTTGAAAACATCTCGCAACTTGGCAGACAACGTGCAACATACATTTAAAAATTCCTAGTATGTATGGTACGCTGTATCACAGCTTTTAAACAAGTGATGCACAATGTTTACGAGATCCGAATATTTTTGATAAAATTATGTAACAATGACACCTTACAAATTTTATGGTGACAAAAATGCAGTAAAACAAATTTTCATCATAAATAGCTGAATGAAAAAAATTTGGTGAGGTATTTTGCTTAGGTCAGTACTTAACTGAATGGTCTTACTGGGTGAGGAGGGAGTGCATTATACTACATCATATTACTAACAATTACACTGTCTTATCATTGACATATAATCAAAGCAACTGCATCACCTGACTATTGTCCTCACAAACCCACAAATTTACTTGAATAAACTCAAATTTACGTCAATATGCTATTTTGAAACCGACTCAATGATTCAAAAAAGACATGAACATTGGTGGATGGGGGCAGGGGGTGTAAGGGCTGCAGCAACTCTCAATGCAGGAAACCCTATTTCTTGGGCAGGTTCTTGGAAGAAGGAAATTTCTCGGGTAGAACAGGTTTTATTCTGCAAAACTGTCTGAGCACCCCTACAGAAGTATCAGGTACATGCCTCTGGAAGTGATGTACATAGGTGAAATAGTGTCAATGGGAAATGGGATATAGAGGTATGGCTTACGGTTGTTTTACCCCACTACCAGTTCTCCCCTGACCAGTTGGCATCAATGAGGTTCACTTGAAAGGGACTGGCTAGTGTCATGGGAAAGTGCAGATCATTTTGGCCAGTGTAGGGTCAAGGGGCCCACCATATGGTCATAAGGTCCTTGGTAGGGGCAAAGGAGGTGGAGATTCCTACAAGGTGTGGGGTATGTACAAAACTGTTGACACTAAAGGGAAACTGAAAGACCCTACTCAATAATTGACAAGTAAACCAGACTAACAGTTCATTGACTGGGGAGCTTTCATCAGCCATCAAGCTACTGATGTATGTCCTCAAAAAAAAAATCAAAATTTGCAGAGGACCCTGGAAAAATTGTAAGGGATTTAACTACAATTTACATTTGATGGTTACCAAAATATTCAAAATCCTATAAAAAGTTCCGCTTCTCCTTAGTTCCCCATTGCTTTTTTGAATTTTTATCCCTTCCATAAAAAGGTGTGAGAGGGAGCTCTAACACCCCTCCATTCCCCCTCTGGCTTCTTCCCAACAGACTTATATCAACCTCATACAAACAAAGGAACCCACGGCTGTCATCACTTTTTCATTTTACCAAATCATTGAGGCTGAAAAAGTGACACTTTGTCCTGGTTAACCTCATACAGAAATACACTGCAATATCTCTTTTGTAATAAATTGTCGCTTTTATGTGGATCACAAAACTGTATCCAGGACAGATTCAAGGCTATTACCTGGCTATCCACATAAAGATCTATTTAACAATCTCATTCTCCTCCCCCTTTTTTTCCATATTTTTTTTTAAATGTCTTTTCATCTATTCAGGTTTCATAGGTCTTTGAACCCGATAATATATGCATTGTTGGTGTAAAGCTTGATTAGGTTTTCATAGCCGACCCTAGGCAAAACTGCCTCTCAATACTGTGTGACAATATATTAACTACTTAAATTTCCTCACAGCTAAACTGATTCACAGCGCTCAACAACACACATCTCTTGCTTCTGTGAACAGACACACTGGAGTCACATCTTTGGAAGGGAAATGCAGAATTAGGTCGCTGAAATGACCAGTAATAACCCGGTATCAACGGGGCAGAACTTTAAATTATGAAAAGGAGGAAATTATCTTAATGGCTGTAACCTTTGTGGTAGACATTTGTCGAAAGAACAGATCTTTTTAGGGGAGCTAGGTGGTGACGGCATGGCTGAAGAAGGTCAACAGATGATAGGGTGCGACTCGATCTGGCTGAGGATGGGACTAAATGAGCTGGGTAACTTAATTAAATACTGCGATAAAAAAGATACAATTGTTGACAGATCCAGAGGAAATGAGCTCATAATAAAATATTACACAGCATAGACTCAACTATAAGATGTAAAAGAGACACTTGGATATATGTCAGGCCGACAAGTCTAACTTCTATTCTGATCCATTCGTCTCTTATAGGGAATAAATTATTTTCCTAATTTACATTAGCGGCAATTTGTTTTCAATATTGGAGGGGGGCAGGCATGACCCTATTTTCAAACAATTTAATGTGTGAAAAATCAAAGTCATTGGGCAATTTCTCAAATACTGAGGGGATATGTCCTCCTGTTCCCCTTGGGATTGCCACCCATACTAGATTATATGATCCCTAATTTCTATTTCTGGATAAAAATTGATTTTTTTTATCCCTTCATGAAAATTCCAAAATTGAAATGAGCAACCTAAATCAGAGAATGAATATTTTAACAAACTCACATTTTTCAGAAAGGGGTTCCAGTAGGAAATAAAGTCTGACGAACAAATTAAGCATACATAGTTAATTTGTTGCCGCTGCATTGTGCCCTCAAGCATTTTGATTTCAAAAGGGTTATTTTTTATTTTAGCTAGGAACTTGAAAATACAGTCAAACTATTTTGCAATGAACCCTTGTGTCCTCCTAATTCATGTAATCTGTTTTTATCCACATGACAATTGTTGTTTATACTGTGTACTGTCCAATTATTCATGCAAATTAACTAACTGCAGGTTCACCATTGATTGCAAATTTTCATAATCTGCAATTCCATTATAAAAGATACTTTTAAGGGACATAAAATATCACATTTGTAACAATCAGCAGTTGCTTCAGAATAAGTCTGGGGCCATGACTGTTGATTCGATCCCTTTAATGGACAAATGTCGTTGTCTTCAGTTGAATTAATAAGACTATAGGTCTCACCAAATAGTAAAGTTTTCTTAGCCCCTTTGAAGAAATTTGTATTCCATGCATTTGCGCTTATGTTGGACTCAAGGTATTTTTCATACTACAATTGAACCACCTGGGGCACTGAGGAGGTCACTTGTAGGAAAATCAGAATAGCGTTTGAACTGTAGAAGCGTCATTTCAAATAACATTTAGACTGACTACATTTTTCCCTTCGCATGGTACAGAGTGTGACATAACTATGGAAGTATGACATGCCAGGCATTTCAGATTTCTTTACTGATGAGGTGACTTATTTTCAGAAATTTTGAAGTAAACTATTTTTGTTCTGAATATGACCGTCCATCCTTATTGCATGTGAAGAAGCTAGGGCTTGCTGGAAATTCATCAAAGGACATGATCAGACTGAAATGAATGAACTTTTGAAGCTGCTTTCTTCATCTATTACCAACAGTGAATTGATAACCTGACTACTGGGGGAAATAGTATCTGGCAACCTTTTATGCTAATAGATGGCGCTCTCCCTTGAAACACTAACCCCAACTGTTTAAAGTCAGATCATGTCTCCTTCTTTACCAGATATATTACTTTACATGTAGGTGTGGTTCTTGACTTCCATTCCACTAAACTTCTTCAATCAAATAACAAAAAGGCAGAGTTATATCAACAGCGCCGCCTACACTACATAACATTGCCAGATCCTATTTCTGTTGAAGCTTGGTTTCTTCACAAGTTATAATATTTCTTCACAAGTTATAATAAATCCGGTAAGGAGTGACTAAGAAATTTACAAATGATTGCATTACTTCCTCAGATTGATAAATGCTAGCCGTAGTGGAAAAAAGAACTTATCAATGAGTCAAAATTTCAAAGTTTTTAGACCAATCATTGTGAGAGTACGCAGTTTCAAAATGTTGCTTGGCATAAAACACGCATGACAGTACATTTTGAACAGACATTTTTGAGATAAATCCTACTTTATTAATCAACGTGTCCACTGTGATCATTACTTGACACATACTGTTCTTTAGTAATGGTATGGGCATAGCTCATCACGATTTCTTAAAATCCTCATTACACTGGCCTGGTATAACCAGATGATTTCTAGTCCCAATAACAAGACACGTCCATACACAACAAGAAATAACAAAAAGGCCAGCCTAGGTTCCAGATGCTTCATGACCACCAATAGACATTACGTGATATCCCCCTTACTTAAATTGCCTACCACTAAACACTGCAACTGCCTACCTCTGGCCGACAAGTCGGGATTCTACTTGATGTCCACACCTACAGATTAAAGCCACTGGGACGCTTATCAGGTTTTATAATATTTTTTATTGATTTTTCAAAATTTTAGGCTATAATCTATACGTGCGAACATCAAGTAAAATCCCGACTTTGCAACCAGATGTCGGGTTTTGCACTGTAGTGGCAGATGATTTGAGAAAGGGCAATTTCACGTAATGGAGCTGCACATTTACACTTAGATCAGGGCAACCGTCTCCATGGTAATCTGATTGATGTATGTAATACTATTTAAGTTTTAATACTCAGTGACTCTTGGAATAATTTTACCCTCACACAACAGAATGCGATCTTCAACTGTGTATTACAGAATTTCTTGAACAAATCTGAATTCACTAACTCACACACCTAAACAAGAAAACCAAAGAAACATCCAAAACATACTACTATTTTCTCTTACTTCAAGGTGAAATGAATAAACTTTGCATGTAAAAATACAGATAGAAGGTTAGGATACAATGTCATGATTCAGCATGTAGTAGTCAATATACTTCATTCACCCATTTATGCACCACCCCCCCCCAAAAAAAAAATAGGGTACTGGAGTACTTGTCTAAAATAAATCAAATTTTATTTCAGTCATTTTAATGGACTTTTTATAAGATTTAGAGCGACTACTACCCACTGACATTGTATTCTCCAACCGACACAGAACCTTTTAAGTTTTTTCCTCTCCAACATCTCAACAGGAAGTGACATCTGTGTCACCCTTTTTTTATCACCAAGGCTGGTAGATGTCAGGAGATAATTTCTATTGATATATGCGACTCACTAACCTATATCAATTTTACCTTTTGTAACTGCTTCAATTTTGTTTTAAGTTTCCATCAGTAGTATGTGGCTATTTTGACTAAAAATAATAAATTTGGGGCAGTACTATGGTGTGGTATACGAGATGCAACAGAAATATGGATTAACACAATCATGTGTGAAGGAAGCACTGCTTCTGACAGAAAAACAAAAAACTCCTTAGGTGAAACATGTTGTCTTTAAAATTACATAAAATTAGAGAGACCGTCTTTTTTTTTGTCCTTTTGTGAGAGATACTTCTCTCCACCTCAATTTGACTGATCGATGGTTAGGACCATTTCCATCTCTTGAGCCCTTTCAAAAAATATGTTTCATTTCAAAAGCTATTTGCTATAACAGAAATTTCATACATGGGAATTCTCTCTTTTTACACATTTGGCTCTATACTCTGAAACACATCACAGCAACTTGCGACAATTTTTTTTTTCTCCCGTTTAGCCATAATACTGACTCTACCTTGTATCATAGATCTTAGGATAAACACGGGAATGAAACATTCCCCATCCCCTCGACTTTTGTAAAATGTAATGGCATGGCATGGACAAAATCTCATTTGACTTTATTTTTTATTGTATTTACACGAACAAATCAATGCTCCTCAAAAGACTAGCACTGTGAGCTCACCGCACACCGTGAAATAAAGTGGGACAGTCTTTGCAAATGAGCATTTCCAGCCAGCGTAAAAAAGAAAAGACTGTGTCAGTCACGCAATTTGTCACCTTGCATATGTTGACAATGACCCTGTTTCGTCAGCTGCCAGTACTTGGTTCTTCATGGTTTGCTGTCATCTAAATCTGTCTAAATATTTACACCAGTTCTGCTGTCTCCTTGCCGCACACAATACAACACTGTTTTTCACATTGTGGATAGTTGTGTGATGTAAAGCCAGGAACTTATTGAAAGCAAACAGCTACACTCCCTTTATCACGACTGTCAACACACTATCAGAAATCCTATTATTCCTTGAGGTCAGTAAATTTCCTCCCTTATTAATCTACCCATGAGAAATGACTCTGAAATATAAAACCTTTCTTCATTGTGCAAACACAGTCTACCTTAATTTTTAATGGCTTATTTCTACATTGCTTAAAGACATTGAGTGTATGGCTTTACAACGTGAATAGTGAATAACAGCAGGATTTTATTTTTTTTTCATTTTATTTTAACTTGTGAAATACCCTACAAATTTTCTATGGTCACTAAATAGACACAAGCAAACCATATTTGTGCAGTGACATATATCTCCACATTCTGAAAAGCCTAACAATTCAAAAGCCAGGAGAACTGAAAAGCCTGAATTGACTAGAGTTGCCGCCTTCTTACATGTACAGATGTATAGACGAATCATGTAACGTACAAATCTCACATAAGTGCAATACCAATAACATACCAGAAGTTAGGTATCAATACTGCGGTTCATGTCAAAATTACTTTACTGATTGATGAAAGCAATATATTTCATGTGCCAATTGCACAAGGCACTGGGAATACTAAAATTAATGACATAAGAAAGTGCTTGCACTTGGTGCCAGGGTGGGTGTGTCAAGGTTACGTGACATAACATGTCAACACTAATTAGCCTGACTCAGCAGCACGATTAACCCTGTGTGTTAAGATAAAGTAGATTGCAGTGTAGCTGTACATAATACATGTTAATACCATGTACATCTTATGTACACGGCATCCATATACATTAACAACTGGTGTACCCGGCACCCTAATATGCAGAAACCGGCAACTCTAGAATTAACAACACCCATTTAACTGTGCAAGATTGAATTACACAGATGGTTGGACTTAAAATGAATCCATACCAAAGCAAATGTACTGTTTACGAAATGAGTTCCTGACTTGTAAAATTTGTACCCTGTATTCATAACCAGAAAGCCAAAAGGCTTAGAGATTCCTTGCCATATATGATACTGTATATTGTAACAAACATGAACCACCTACATGACAAAAATGAGATCCCTCACAACTATCCTACTTGAGACACCATGTTAATAAGGAAAAACCATTCTGAAATCT
>WURT03064803.1:0-13696 GCA_009936505.3 Holothuria glaberrima | reverse complement strand
GCATGATGATTTTCCACCGTGCGAGCAAGCGAGCCTGCTTGTATGCACGGTGATTTTCCACCGTGCGAATAGGCCTGGCCTTGTGTTATATATGGGAGTACACGGGGATTACACTTTATATATATATATATATACACACACACACACACATATATATATATATATATATAAAAACACAAGTTTGAGAAAAATAATAGTTATAATACTGGTAACCAACAAGTCTGATAATTCCATTCGAATATATTTCGGTCCCTCCTGGGATCTTCTTCAGCGAACATAACAGCGAATGTACAGCGAATACAAATGAAAATGTAACCGTTTACGCTTTTGCAATTATTATTTAAAATATGAACATTGATGGGCATGCACATATAGATAAAATGAGCTATTATGAAGCATTGCTATCTGACTGTCACACAATGAAATATAGGAAGTGTAAATAAAGATAGACGCGCTGAAAAAGGATTACAGCTTGTGTATCTACACAAGCTGGGCGAAGCTTACAAGTAACGTAATGATGGAAAACTGTCCCGTCTGGTATTTGAATTAAATTGACCAGTTCTTCCAGCAGAGATCCGGGTAGAGCGTACTGCACGTTGAGCAGTAGGTCGTTGGTTCAAACCCAGCTCGGACCTCAGTTTTTCATCGATTGGTGGTATCGTCTTTCTTACTAAGGCAAAGGTTGCCAATGTTAGACGCATATTCCACAGGTTTAAAAATTATGCGACTGTGTCTGCTTCCCACCATTCTTCATTTTCTATAATATATATATATATATATATATATATATAGGTCGAAAGGTAAATAGTTGTACAATCGATCATGAATACCAACCCCGACCTACTATATATATATATATATATATACACAGCAGGAATAAAAAAGTACAGCGAACCCAAACAATAAGCTCCAAAGGAAGATAGTTCCAGCTTTCATATTTTGAGGGTGCTTATTCAGAAAAAAACAAAATTTACTAAATTTGACCTACCATGTTAGTGCTTACACATTTGTTTCGGGACAGAAATAAAATCTTCCCTAGGCTACTCCTCAGAGTAAACATGACAAGTTTACTTGGAAACGCACAAACGTAGAAAGAAAAGAACTTGTGACACAGTAGCAAAAGGGGTTTAAGTGCAATCACCTTCGAATGAGCTTGTTCCCGGAAAAAAGCTTAGGTCTATTGTAAAACGTAAAACTACGGGCACATCATAGCGAGCTATGGTCGTTTAACATTTGGGAGCAGAATTTTCGTAAAACGTTTGCAGGTTGATCTAGTTATACATTTCATTACATTTACAAGAATAGAAAGTCAGAGAGCAATAACATAGACCTATGTTCCAACCCCCTTCCGTCACCCATCCACTACAGAGAAGTAAAATAAGTCACTAGTTGTAACTTGACTTAATACTTAGTTATGGACCGTGTTATTAACATAAAAGAGATTCTGGAACATTTAAGGTAATACCTTGCGAATAATTTTAAACATAAAGATGTCCATTTTGGTGCTTATAGATGTCAAAGCATTCAAAATATTTAGTTCTATTAAAAGATCAGCAGTGTTAGCCCTATAGTGAGAGGAGTTAATTAGGCGAACAGCTCTCTTTTGCGGTACATTTATTCGATTGAGTTATGAGTGGAAAGTGTTCCCCCAAACAATACTGTAAAAAGGTAAGTTAGGAACATCTACCAATACCAACTTGTTGTAATGGGCAAACAATAGGTTCTATGTCGAATTCAAAGACGGAATACAAACCATTGATCAGACCTGATACATGTGAAAGGCACAGATGTTAACTATCTTTCAACTTAACACACCACAATCAAGATGTGAGTTATCGTCATTGAAAAATGACGACTAATATTCAAGTCGAAATATTGTAACCAAAAGGAAGGATTATTGACTAGACTAATTTAATCAATTCATTTGGTTGAACAGAAGGAAACAGTTAAACGTTTATACAAAACTGTTAACAATAATCGTCTCTCTTTCCCACAGGGTTGACCACCTGGGTGCACTTCTTTGACGCCATTTTCACTTACAAGTAAGAATAGCTTTTTATATCACTTAACATACCTGTACTGCAAAAGTACTTGACACGTATTTGAATATGTAAGTTACTTTCTCCAGCAGTATATTATTAGTACAATTTAATACAAATGTTTCACCCAGACTTCAATTCAAGACCTCATAAAAGTGTAAACATCTCAATATAGGAAGTGGGAAATTTTGTCTGCTTTAATGATAGAGGAAATGGTGGATCAGAAGACACACGGTAGTTATACAAGACTACTGTGATTAACCAATGTTAACCTCGCGCATTAAAGTGCATGCACCAAATCCATACGCATGTTTATATGGCACGCCAGATGTAAACAAATTACCCAAACCGCCCAAATGAGATTGATATTCGGTAATGTGTGTATGATATGAGGTCGCAATTTACTTAAACACACATTACGGAAAAGCGAACACATATTTAAGGGTGTTTTGTTTTGAATTTTAGAGAGCAGCATAGTATTCGTCTTACGACTGTTTCATAGCTCAGGCAATAGCGTTATGGCATTTTACATTTGTGACAAAATTTATTTGGTCGGCCCAGCCCTATAACACTGATTTATATTCCAACTTAATCGAACCACTGAACATCCGTAGAACTTCAATATACAAACAACACTGTGTGTCGGTTCAATCCTTGCAGTTGAATCCCTAATGTAAAGGTCACGTTCAGTAAACATGTGCCTTAGGCCAGTGGCGTAGTTACAGGGGGCAGGGGTCGCCCCAGCTCAGAAATTTTCAAATATCCAAATCAAATATAACATAGCTAAACATTACAAAATTTCCGAAAAAGGGTAAAGATTTCCGAAAAATATAGCAAAATGTAGTGACATATATCAAATTTCTCTTTGCCTCGCTGCGCTCGGCATCAAATAAACCTTCTATGTAGGAATTATAGCAAAATTGTTATAAATTTTATGTTATTTTTTTCTTAGCCTCGCTACACTCGACATCTAATAGATTTTATATATATATATATATACATGGCAAAATGTAGTGAAATATATCAAATTTTTCTTTGCCTCGCTGCGTTCGGCATCTGGAAAAGCTTATATTTAGCAAATTATAACAAAATGTTTAAAACATCAACTTTTTTCTTTACCTCGCTATGCTCGGCATCCACTAATTCTTAAATTTAGCAAAATATAGAAAAATGTAGTGAAATATATCAAATTTTTCTTTGCCTCGCCTACGCTCGGCATCTGATGATCACTTCATTGATTACTAGAATTTATTTGTATGTAAGACATTACATGGTTATTATTTATAAATATCGTTTTCTTTTCCTACTCAGTGAAGATAATGTGTGAATACAATTTTTAAGATTATGATCACTGTATTAGGCCTAAATAATTTATACTATGACCTGCACTTTACGAATCACAACAAATTGTCAAGAATTCCTTGATACTAGACTTGTCAAATATTTTTAATTATTAACTTGGAAAGCGCTTTAAAGATAATTATCTTTCCGATATAAAATATAAGAAAAAACATCAAGTTAATACAACACAATTGGGTAAATAAATGGATTTGGAGGCTTCAATTTCAATTAGAAGTAAAAAAAAATCGCACCTCGCTTCGCTCGGCGATTATTAAAAAGCCCTAGTGGTGAAATGAGCTTAGGGCCTACATTCACAATTGTATGTGTAGTACGTATTACATAAATGCATATCCATATGTATAATACTGGGTAGGTGTAATATGCTTTGGGAAATGTAAACCATTCAACTTGAGTTGTAGTAAAGAAGAAAAAAAATTCGGAAATTTTCAGATGAAAATTCGGAAACTTTTAGGTCTTGCCCCTGGAAAAAATCCTAGCTACGCCCCTGCCTTAGGCTTCGTGCTTGTTGTTAAATACGTATACGCAGCTTGTTACCGTGACAACGGAGGGAAAACTAGGAAATACTTAGTATTGCTCAAGACCGTGGTATAAGTTGCACACAGTACCACGTTCATCGGGATTCGTACTTTTTCAAAAGTACCCTCGACTAGAAGAGCCAAGGTGCGAAAACCAAACAATACTCTCGAAGAAGTTCTGCTCCCTTAAGGAGCTACGTTCATCGGGATTTACTTTCAAGACCCCCTCTACTTGTCTTCAGATCTCTGTTCTATACTACAAGGTGAAGTACCTTTGTGCCTAGTACAAGAAATATCTTCCGTTGTTAGTAGGTCTTATGCAAACCATCTTGTAATGTAACTAATAAAACTTGTCAAGCATCCCTTAATCTGTCTAAAACATAATCCCTCCGAATGCCATTGCGGTTGGCGAATTAACAAAATATAAATTGAGCAGAGTGTTTTGTTTTCGACTACTATATTATATCCATCGTGAAAGACTCGACAGGATAGAAATCAGCTGTTGCTCGCCTGACGTACTATAACGTTTCGGAAATTAATGAATAAAATTTGCCTAGTGTCACGCCCCTTTCCAAGACGTTAGTAATGAATAAAATACTCGAGTGCGTAGCCTTGTTGACAAGCGCCCTCATCTTAAAAAACGCGAGAACTTTAAAATTTTACTAATGTCTTGACCAAGACTAGGAAGTACTAAGCTAATATCCTTCACGAGCTTAATATTGTAGAGCCTGACGCCACTGTTCATACGTATCCCAGTAGTGTTTACCCTGTCATCCTTCTAACCAACTCTAATGTGAAGAATATTCAGGGAGTTGCAGCACACTGTTGCAACTCACTGGAATATAGAACCAACAAGTCCGCCAGTGTTGTCGACGTCACCTTGAGCTCGTTTCAGAAGGTCGTTCACGTATTAAGCAGCCTATCACAGACGTTTCTTCATCTCTGTTTTGCTGTAATGCTGAATTAGCTGGACTGTAAGCTATATCCTTGAATGCAGCAAACGGCAAAGCAGAAGGTCGTTCACGTATTAAGCAGCCTATCACAGACGTTTCTTCATCTCTGTTTTGCTGTAATGCTGAATTAGCTGGACTGTAAGCTATATCCTTGAATGCAGCAAACGGCAAAGACATTTTAAACAAAAATTTCTTGATAATAGCCTTATTCAGACTTATAGGGCTTGAAATTGGAAAACATTAAATCTTCTGAATAAAGAAAATTGGTAACTTTTTCACCCGGATCTCGCATTGATCACTGACTTTCTTAGGGACGCAACACTTTTCCGATATGAGTGGTTAAGCAAAGTACAGTGAAGGCACTCAAAAGTTTGTGAACATGCCTTCATTTTTCTTTGCGATGTCATCGTGAGTTTTGATTACCATCTTACGACAGATTGTACAGTGCCTTTTAGCTCTTTACCAAAGCTAGACAAACAGAACCCAATTCAAAAGGCAGTTGCTTTCTTAATTGTTTCCACAAAAAGTCTGCAGGATACAAATTAATTCTAACAAGGAGGATATCGTTGGTGTTCTTTACTGATCGTTTAATATAAACCATATGGTAGATTGATACATTAATGTCACATCCAAGGTAACGTGAGGATGTAGTAAGCGGACGGACGATTCATAAAGCAGTTTTGTTCCCACGGGGGAATAATCGTTCATAATGACAATCTGAAATTTAATCGGTAGTCAACAATGAGATACAACGTGGGGAGGTATAAAGACAGTACAAAGACGAGAAATAAAGCCGTTCAAAAGAAAAGTTAAAGCAAAGGAGAATGTCTTTGGTAAAACAGCCTTATATAAGGCCTATATGCAGGGCAATAACCTTACCTTTCAATAATATTGATTACTTTTTTTAAATCACTGCATTTTTCTCTTTCCTAGCGTTTTAATATAATGTAAAGTTGTATCTCACTGATGACTATACACTAAGTGAATAGTACTTTAGGAAGAGTTCGAATATATATTTTTGTTACTAATAAAAATATCGAGACAATCTCACTAATACCGGTATGTTATACCTATGCAAGCATTTTTTAGCTTTCATGCAATCGAAAGAGCTACATGAATCTAAAAATAAGATTTATGATATTTAGCATTGGGACTTATTATTCACATATTTGAATAACAAAAGCTAAAATCGATCAACATTTTGATGAGTTTGATTGAATTGCAATATGGCGTTTACTGGAGCGTTTTGATATTCTAAGACCTCTTCTAAATAAGGAAGAAAGTAAGATGGGTGGAAAAGACCCCCACCAGAGGTCTACCACAGTAATATCTTGCAAAAACTGAAATATATGGACAGGTAAACGAATTCCCACATTTCAATGTATCACCTATTACTTTTAAATGAGATTGATTATTAGGTTTATAGAGTGCAGAAAGGAATTTATATTTTCTTAAAGTGAGTTCGATAATGCTGTGCTAATAGGGACGGGAATAATAGGGAATTTGCGCCTCCCAAGAAATGACTAGTTGTATCTAAAGATAATTACTGCTTATGCAATTAAACCTTCTAGATTTCCGTTCGTCATTGCAGAAAAATAGGGCTAACAAAGTTCACAATCATAAGCCCCTTTTCACCATCCGTTATATATATGAAATTTGTCTTATTTTTTTTAAATATTTAAATAAACTTTCCTCAAAATATCATGGGACGCATCCTTTTACTCGTATTTAAATTAGAATTGAATGATAAACTTTTCAATTTAGTACCGCAGATAATTTTACCTGACTTGAGATTCGTTCTGCAATATTTACTATTTCCCTTCCTACTTCTATTTCATCCACCAAATACAAGCATAAAATTCGGTAACTGTTCCGTTAACTGACCGACATGTTGTATTTCCTTAAACCAAACTTGATAGAAAGCGCAAGAATTACAACAATGATGATTATTGTGAATGCGGCTGCACCACATATAATGTAAATAATTAAAGGCTGTACAGCCTCCGGTTGCTTGGTAGCGTCTTCACTTGGCTCCATAGAGTATAGTGATGGGGGTGAAGTGGCAGGAGTAAAGTCAACTCTCACTCTTGTAGCCTGTAAGGTCATGGAGGATAAAAAGGAAAGAAACCTATTTATCAACGTCTATTGACTTCTTGCTCTAAATGACGTATGAGCTCCTACAAGCCAGAATTTTATCTTTTCCTTCATTTTTTCAGCTAAATAAATACGTAATGTCAACCTCGCTGATTGCCTACGTTAATTCTTAAATGGTTACTTTTTCAATCATTATCAAAAATAAAAAAAAAGAAAGAAAAACGTTTCCAGAAAATTACACAACTAACTTGAGCATAAACTTTTACAAACCTTCTTGTGTGTCATAGCATATATCCATTCACCATCAACAGCGAGGATAAAACCATTTGGAGATAAAATTGGTAAATCTTCTCCAATGCTTAATGTTTCCTTTTCCCAGGTTCCGCCTTTTGCTCTTATCTGCAGAAATTACATTTTGAAAATTAATTTTTCATGCGCTCACAAATATTTCTGAGTAATCATTAATTAGAGGGAGCTCTTTCATGTTGCTGTTGATAAATTGCTGTTGATAAGTAGGTATGAGTTCAGTTAGGGGATGGCGAACTTAAGATTCATTCCCAGCTGATGCCCAATAAAGACTGTGTTTGTTTGGCACAGTATATCTGAATTACCATGCAAGCAGTAAGGTTTTCGATAAAATGTTAACCTTGAATCAGTTTTATCCATGTCAGATGTCGGTTTCCTATGAAAAAGAATAAAATGTTAACAATTTATGATCTGGGCTTCAATAACATCTTTATAATACTCTCTGTGCTGAAGTGGGGACCATCCGACGAGACCGAAGGTTCGCCAGACCGAAAATCAAGTAGAGGCAAGTGCCCCCTTGTCACCTCAGTGATCCTGCCTATATTTGCCTCTACTTTTCCAGACCTTAAATTATGAACATGATTTAACAAATGAACAAAAGGAAGCGATACCATGGAAACCATAAAAAAATTTAAAATTACGGTAAATTTTACAAGGTAAAATGACGCAAAACATTCGCATCAAATACCATCAAAATGCCAAAAGATCTTACTTTGT
Source organism: Holothuria glaberrima (assembly GCA_009936505.3). NCBI lineage: Eukaryota > Metazoa > Echinodermata > Holothuroidea > Aspidochirotida > Holothuriidae > Holothuria > Holothuria glaberrima. The sequence goes on along the minus strand of WURT03064803.1, from coordinate 5,710 downwards.
GTTCTTTTTGCGCACCTACAATGAATAACTCATTCAGTAACGATGCTCAAAGGCGAGGAAGAAAGGGGCAAAAGTTGCAAACTTTTGTTTGTAGCCTAATTAAATTTCTTTCAAAGCATGGGAGTTGGATCCCCGCCACATTTTGTGACTTTAAGCTTTAAAGAAGGGTCTCTGACAGTACTACGTGTAAGCCATTACACACACCATGGTCCTCGCCTACACAATCAAGAAACCTCCTCGTGCATAGGGTTTCGCTGTTCTCAATACATTTTTCAGCGTGATTTGTGAGATCAGTATAAGTATAGGTGTCTCATTAGTTCTGCTGTCAATGGAAAACTTTTGTGGTATTCCCTCATTATTACTTCCTGTAGAATAGCATTAATAAATATTTCCCAAACCCTTGTAAACCCTCCTGTGGTTCACTTTCCCCACGGAAAACACCATCCTCATCAATTTTGCAATCATCAAAAAAAAAAAAACATTTCATCTTTTTCCTCTATAAATGGTCCAGAATGGCCGCAAAAACCATGAAATTTAAGGAAAAGTCTCGGGGAGGACCCTCGATTCACAGTCTCCGGCTTCACGCCATTGGCGCTGGCGGTTGAAGGCTTCGCCGGCCACACATTATGAAGATGCAACCTCCAATGAAAACTGGCTTCCTAGCATTTCCATTGCGGGATGTCTCTATAAGAACTATCCATGACAACATTCCATTGATTCCAGAAAGTACGATATTTCTATAGCCCTAAAACTTTGACCGTCCTTACAGAAATTACCCTTTTACCTGCATTTTCTCATTTTTCACAGTAATTAAAGAACTTGAGGGGCCTCTTGTTCCATACCATCGACAAAAAAGAAACAAAAGAAAGAATATACGACTGGGGAAAGAAGTAGCATCTTTTAACTTATGTACTTAAAAAAAAATACTTGACAAAAAAAAAAAAATAACCCCATTTCTTAGGCGCGTTTCGTGCACACCCGTATGAAATATTGTTCAGTGATTACTTCATGTAGAATATCTTGGGTGTTCCGTAGCTTTGTACAAACTCTTCCATTAAAATTGTAACCAACCAAAAACCCAAATCCTTTCATCATAACAATGACATCTTATTCCGCGAAAGACTACCATGAAAATGTTCAAAATGTTTTATTTTATTTTTTTTGTGTGTGTGTGATCTGTTTAGTGCTCATTCGACGAGTTTTAAGATAGCCAAATGCCTCATTCTCAAGGCTTTAATTGATTGTTTAAATTCTTCAGGGTCTCTGGAGGCATTGCCGTCTGGACCCTCCACTGGGCGTCCCCCTGGTCTCCACCAGGGGCCCTACAGAGGCTCATGGACCCTACGCCTTCAAGAGACCTCTTTGCCCTGCAGCGGAGCCTTCGACGTAGTTTGGCGTTCAGTCCTAGATTGCCCCTCACCCACTTTCAGACATGAAATACTGCACCTGGTTCTGAACATTGTTACGGCGAATCCAAAATGAGTTAATAGCGGGATATAATTGCTATTTATGTTGTGTGAACATATTGTTCACTGAAGTTATACGTTTTTTGATAAAAAACCACGAATCGTGTGAAGTAGACTATTAGTGTTTAGTATTTAATGATGTGTCAATGAAGTTAGAAAGAAATATAAGGAAAACACTTTGTTCATCCATCCACGAAAAATAATTTTGCACCCTGACACAAATACTTTATGTTAACATTCGCCAAGGATGGGATTTTTCTCGTGCTTTGGGGATAAGTCAATAACGAAATTTGTTTACGAATTTGTCCCGTCCCCATAAATACAATTTAACGACGCCATATGCGGAATCAATTGAAGTGATAGAACATGTTTATTAGAGCTATTTCATTTTAGAATTCAAACTGTGACAACTTAACTCACTTTGATGATGTAACCATTGCTGTCACCGAGGAAGTAAATCCTATCACCTTCAAAAACACCAACTACCAATGCGTTTACTTTAGCTTCAACAGAAAAGAGGGCGTTCTTTACTATTGGGTCATTACCACCAAGGGGATGTGCAGTATCCAGTTCGTAGCAGAATTTAGGGTCGTCCAAGTAAGAAATGTTGAACTGTAAAGACCAGAAAGATAATTTTGTAATTATGTAAACAGCATGAAATAGGAATAAGAAACACTGTTAATCCAAAAATCATACCAAAACCTGTGTGCTTTTGATCAACTTATCCTTTCAGGAAACGTTTGTGAATGGTATTCTTTGTCTTTGTTGTCGACTGGCTGCCTCGAGAAATGATGATTGTTTTAAATGAATTAACCCTCATTCCTCCCATAATTGTGTAAAATGATATCATGGATGTCTCGATATGAATCGAAGACTATTAGAGCCGTTCTAGTACATAGACTGGGTTGTGTATTTTCCATTCCACTTACTCGGGAAAGTATCGCTTATTCTTTTAATAAGTGACTTTTTCATGAAACGATTATGCTGTGTCGTGTAAAATACTTTCAAGAAATCACAGGCAACAGAGGTGTTGGGAAATTAGTAAATTTCTCGTGTAATAGACATGTAGCCATTGTCTTCATGATTGTATGATGTTTAGGCCTACCTGGATAACTCTGTAAAATAGTTGCGCCTTTGTACCTCCTGTGACTAAAACTGAATGGCACAATTTAGACTTCATTTTTAATCGTTACTTTTTCCAATCAGCTGTCTACTTATTTTAATTCTAGAAATGTACTTTAAACTGATCGTATTTTTTATGAAGAAAGAAGTGTTTCCTACTTCACTAACCATTTCGTTAATTTATATTACTGAGTTCACCAAACTAATCGACATTAGACGATGTAGTATCGAAAAAAGAGTTTGTCTTAATTACCACGTTTGGAGGCACTGGTTCTATCGGACACGGAATTCGTTGATACCAGTCAATCTCTGCAGTTTTTGATTTCCCCAGTAAACATTCTTTTCTTCTTTGGTAAAAGCGATCGTTCAAAGTCGTCAGGTTATACAAGCAAATGACAGAATTGTATTCCATACTACTTAAATCTTCATAGAAAGATGTAAAAAGAATATCGCTTGAATAAAAAGCCGATGTAACATTTTTAAATACTACTCCCATGCCGTTTCGACAATGAAGAGGAAGTTCTATGTACGATCGGTAGTTGATGTCCTTCCTGCAAAGCCGAATCAACTTTGCTTCGCTTTCATCATGTGTATCAGTCTGTCGCTTTACGATGTAGTTGTAATTACCATGCGAAAAACCTATGATAGGATCAATTTTAACTGAATGTTGACGGTCATTGAGAAACTGACTAGCAGGTACAGAAAATTCATTCTTTACCACCGACAGAAAATCCTCATATGACGACGTTTTGTTTGTCAGTAGTTTCCTCGTTGATAGAATAGGAGCAGACGAATCTCTGTCTCTATTTGATACAGCAATGTTCAATACATCGTACTCGTCTGGTCCTTTGGTGACCCATCCCATAGAAAACCCACAATATTTGGTGTTAACGACATCAACTTGTTTAACTCCTTTTATGACGTCGAGAGATTTTAAATCACGCAATTCACATGACCCTTCAAAATCACTCTTACACAAAACTATATATTCTGTCGTCAAGACCATTAAATCATTCTGCTGATTGTTTCCTGATTCCGATGTGAAAACAAATGTATTTGGTCGCAAACTTTCGTCAAATTCGTAAAGTCCATTTTCGAGTGCTATGTAAACGTCTCCGGTCACTCGGCTTTGGGATAAACTCACGATTCTGCCACAGGGGACGTGTCCATGGTCGTCAGCAGTACAATCTATGCTGTGAAATTCATTTATATGATCTGCGGTGACCGCGGTATATGCTACAAATAGAAGTAAATAAGCTAGGAAGAACATGTTACAAGCTGTCATTTCTTCCAACTGGCAGAAAAGTAGCCTACAGTTTAATTTCCTCAGTTCAGTTTTTTTTATGTTGTCCTATTTTGATAATAACTGACTTACTGAACTTAAAGGCGGCAGCTTGTATCATACATAGGAAACACTATCACACGCTTTTTTCATGTCATTTGTCATAATCAAACACGATGATAAAATGGGCACTTTGCTTGTTCGTGAATTAACAGTGTGTATCCCACGCATGTAAGTCTACCAGTCCCGTCAAATGTACCATATTACTGAACTATTCTGTATATTTAACAGTTACGCTTGAAAGAACTCATTATTCAGTCTGGGTTTCCACCCATCCGTTCTTTTTAGAAGAAACTTGTTAGCCTTGGCACTTTCACACATGTCAAAAGAGCAACAGTGACTCCCCTACTTCAATCAATCCAATGGTTCCAAACATGCATCGCACTATATGACGCATGCTTGTTATATGGTGAATTTTATCTGAACGTAAATCTTTCAAGTAAAAGTTTCTCCCCAACGTTATGTATTGTATGTGCAAGTCCCTCACAGTGTGCCAACACGTAAGTTAATCGAAAAACTGAAGATGGTTATATCACTTCATATTTATAATACCAAACTTCTGCAAAGCGACAAGTTGTACATTAAAAAACATGGTTACAATTGAATAAAATGAGCTCAGTGTGGCTCATCCCGTCCGCGGGATAGGAGGGACTATCTACATGATTATAGCTCAAGGATTTGCCCTGCGGCATGGCAAGCCAAAGGCCCCGACAGAGGTAGGTTGATAGGTTATGGAACAGGATGTGACCTAGGGTTGAGTGTGGGATACGAAGAAAACCTTTATACACTACCATTCCCTAACAGAGTATAAGTTGCACAATGTGTGTATCTGACACTTGATGAAGTACCCAGATAATTGTTGATTCGGTGTCCTTGCATACCAGGCAGCCAGACAAAGCGCGCCAGAATTTTGTGAAACAAAAAGAATGATCTATTCTCGTTGGGAGCAGAATTGTAAAACTGTCAGGTCGACTGACCAGAGAACTCCCTCGGGCTGGATTGACCCTTATCGAGGATACCATGCTTTGTGCCGTACCATATCAACCTGCTTGTGATGTGGTCGAGTGCCTTGCGGCAAACTGACAAAATACAGGAGAATAACTATGACATAAGAGATGAAATTCCCGACCTTCACAGAAAACTGTTAAAAGTATTTTTTGGGCTACTTGGTAAATTGACAGGGGATGCTTGTGAGCTTACGACAGAGTAATATGAAACGGAAAGATGGATGATACTGAAAAAACGACGAAACGCTACAAAGACCGACACGGGTAAAAGATGCTCGGCTTCTGTTGATAAATCTTCCCCCTTCTTCGCCCCTTTGAAAGTAAAACAAAGTTAACCAACGGAGTGATCGATCGTCGTCGGGGGATAACATTGTGTTCCTAGCAGGAGTACAGGGGAAGCCTTCCCTGTGCGGGACTACGCCCCTGACCTCATTGGACCACCATAAAGGAGAGAGTACACGCAAATAAAGTGTATCAGATATAATTATAAAGTATTACCACATAGAAATTGAAGTAAGGGAGAACGCTGACACAATGCATCAGTGCGTGTTTAACAAGTGAAGCCAGGAAAATATAAGGGCGCTTCCGTTGCAAGGCAAAAAGCTGGTTGACTGCTGTGTCTCCCGCTCCGTCGTGCCAAGATGATCCCACAGAACTGACAGTCGTAAGAGTTGGCAATGAATAGGTTAGTTAGTTATAGTTAGATGAGGTTTAACGGCCCAGTTTACAACCAATTGGTTCAAGTCGAGCCGGCCACGGCCTTTTTTCCAGTT
>WURT03064781.1:0-13697 GCA_009936505.3 Holothuria glaberrima | reverse complement strand
CAACTGGAAAAAAGGCCGTGGTCGGCTCGACTTGAACCAATTGGTTGGAAACTGGGCCGTTAAACCTCATCTAACTATCGTGGGACTGAATAGTTTCAAAAACTGCCAAGGTATAGAGCCACTCTTCTCGAGTAAGTTTCTGCAGGTGTTTTGTCTGGCCAAAAGTTTTCTGAAATTGAATTGGATTACCTGTTGATGACTAAATTTTACTAAAGTAAAGTTAACTATTGTAAAGTGACCATATGACAAAATAATTCCGAAGAATTGAAGAAATGAAAGTCCCATGGTTAGATTTCGCAAAGGGCACTCAGACGATTATCACCGGTAATCGACAAACAGTCTGTCTCATTTTGGCAACTTCGGAGAGCATTCTGAGTCATTTTGCCAACACGTTTCACGTACTTAGTACGTGTACGTCGATAATACAATTTTTTATCTCATACTACAACTAGTATGAGCTTATGGCAACATGTTTTCTATCAGTATATCATTCTATCTATCACTCTGTCATGGGTGCAGATCTGTCTTGGATAATTGTGGGGAAGCATGTCTATTCCCTGCTACTATCTGAGCAGAGCGCGACCATGGGATAGTGGGTAGCGTACACGAATTTTTTTGGCAACTATACTTCCCATCAGATCGCTGAAAATAACACTTTCCAGACCCAATTCTATTCTCAAACCCCTAAATGTATTGATCTCATGGCTTAGAAATTTAATTTGGACAAACATTCTAAGTAAACTTTTATTGTACGCTAAGCGCCGACTGATGGTGGCTCTCCGCTTAGATAGCCCTGCCTGCACTCAAACCATCCTGTGCAGGACCCTACCCACCTCCCTGGAATCCTGGATCCGACCCTGCGTCAAGCATTCAGACCCCCTCCTGAAAAAACTCCCGGATCCCCCCCTGCCTTTACCCTCATTTCAACCGTAATACTTTGGTTTCCACATTTTCCTTAATATTCGTTCATGCTTATGCATTATACGTAATAACAAAAATATAGCATCGTTACTTAGTGTGTACGAATGAAGTACACGAATGAAGCCTGACCATGTTAAATTTTGTCTTACCTGTACTGATCGCATACTTTCTAAAGACAATACTGAGCTCAATTTACTACTTTAAAAACTGCAAGCTATGCCATATATTGATAAAAGAATGTTTAACTTTCACTTCTGTAGGTTTTTTCTTTTATTTCCTATGTAAGGTCTTCAAACTCAATACGAGATAGCCTACTTAGATCATCTAAGAGCATAACAAGTTAAAAACAACTGCAATGTGAAAGTACGATTTCTCTCAAAATGCAGTTAAGAAAACAATAACTGTTTTTCTTGACGGCGGTTGTTTCGTTGTCTCTTTGGCATAGTCTCGCGTCATTCAGCTGAAGCGTGCATAGAGAGCTTCGTATTGTATTACATTCATTTCTTACTGAAGACCAAATGGAAAACTTAATTTACAATTGAATCACTGAATTGGAAAAAATCGAAATGTTGCCCATGGACCTGAAGCAAGTTCTTTTGTGCATATTTTTCACACTTTTCTGTAATTTGGAACTTTTTAACACATTTCACGGTTTTGAGAATACAACTAAACTTTCTCATCATGTCTTCAGTTTGGAATCAGTGATACTTCCCTGTGGCGATTTACCTATAGACAGATATTATTGGAGAAAAGGAAAAAGTATGATTAATGTAGGAACATATATCTTAATGTACAGGAATCGAAATAAATTTAAGGTGTTTCAAAATGCTTCTCTGTTAGTGAAGTCTGTATCTGTTTCTGACGAAGGAGTGTATTATTGTGGTGACAACTCAACGATGTTAACAGTACATGAGCTACATGTTAATGGTATGTAAACGGGCCCAGACGGAATAATATCAAAATTTTATTACTTAGAAAAATTAAATCATAAAACGATACTTCTGTGACTTCGGTTAAATTGCCTCACTGAAAGGAATTTCACATTAGTTAATTTTGTTTATTTTGAGTAGACTGCTACGGGGCTGAAGGTGTAAAAGAACATATATATTTTTAAAAAATTTTCGAAATACGATAAAACCTCTATTACGCCCACAAGGAAATAAAGTTAAACTAAATCATATTTCAGGCCTTTCCTCATGAGAGTACCATAAAAACCAATCCTTTTACAGTTTGAAGCGATTTTTTTATAACAGTAGTAATGGGACAAAGATAGAAATGACTTCCTTAACTTCAAATTAGATGCTGAAAATTTGTCGACTTGAATTGTGATTTGCTCTTTAGTTTACGAAAGGATATTCTCGTGTTCCTATTACATTTGTTACTATTGTGATCCTGATGTAAATCTGTGAGTTGAACCTAGAAATTGTCAAAAATAGTAATAGGAGAACGTATTGTAAAGACTATTAAAATTAAAATAAGCACGAAAATATTTCTTTTGCACCTCTTTCACTATTACTAATCAGATAGTTATGTCCGATGTTGAACAATAAACATGACATTCCTCCTATTCCTTATAGTTTCAAAGTTTGGAACTTACATGCCTTACAGCCTTAACAACGGTACATAAGTCAAATTGGCGTGACTTTCAAGGATTTTACATAAAACAGGGGACAGTTTCTTTAAAACGTTGTCTTACCTAGAACTTACGACGCGTTTTTTGACCCATACGAAATACCAAAATAAACTCTTTGGGCCTATAGATTGTCATTTAATCTGCAAAGATGTGGGAGATAAAGACAGTTGTAACACATTTTCACAATGAGCTAATTCGCTGTTCAGTATATAGTGATACAAATTGCACTTACCTGATATTATTCATAATTGCAATGTTAAGTTGACTTTCGGAAGTTACGGCTATGCTCATTGATCAGAGGTCAACCACAACTGATAATTCTTCATAACTGATGTATGAGTTAGAAGTATAAGTTCAACATAAGTAAGAGAAAAGTGAAAAAAGTTAAAACAACGTTACTTCCTTCATCATATTGAGGGCCGCCATCTCTCCTTATAGGCTGAATTCGACACCCTGTTCTTGACTGTTCCGAGAACATGGGAACTCGTTCTGCAGTGTCGAACACAAACCATGCAGTGCAGGTACAGCTACCATGGATATACGGACTGTACCCTTATCACCATGACATGTATCGTATATAGTCAAACTTCATAGCACCTGATTTTCAGGTACCTCAAATTGAGTACATGCATGATGTTCATAAAAAACCTGTCGGTATAAGTACATCAGCGGTATACATGTTCGCACTTTGTTTAGAAAGTAGGTTTATATTAAAATCCCCGGTTACACAGCAGATGTTGCGATCAACATTCAAGTAATTCAGAATGTCATTAAGATCATCAACAAATGCATTAACATCCTCTCTTGGTGGGCGGTATATAACTCCTACGACAATTTTTGTAAGACCATGACAATCGATTTATACGAACAGTGATTCTAATTGGTTGGACATATTGGGATTATCACTAATAGTGAAATCCATAGCTTACCAAGTAAAGGGCGATCTGAGAAGCCTGGGGAGGGGTGGGTTTTTATATTAAATGTTAAAAATGTATACAGTTTTAAACTTGATACCAGTACATCCAACATTTTAAATAAGAACCTGGAGTTAAACTCTACGAACTGGCAGGATGTTCTGGGCGACAATAATGCTCAATCACCTTATACGACTTTTCACATTAAACTTTGTGATATGTTCCATAGAAATTGTCCAGTGAGACAAATTAATCCTTAGAAAAATTGCAGAAATCACCTTGAATTACTACCGGTATATTAACGTCCATTCGTAGGAAAAATTTACTGTATTGTGCATATAAGCGAAGTCCAACCCTTCATAATTCATTGCGTTATCGAAACTTTAAGAACAAGCTAACTACTGTAGTTCGAAAGGCTAAATAGATCTATTATCATGATTGTTTCAATCAAAATAAAGCAAATAGTAAGAAGATTTGGTCAGGAATAAATAGTGTATTGCAAAGGTGGGTTCAGCAACACGAATGATACTGGGATTTGTAGTGAACTAACTGGGAGGCAGAACCGTCCCAGTAGTATACAGAATTGTGCTAACAGTTTCAATGAATTTTTACATCTGTTGGTGAAAATCCTACCAGTAAAATATATACCCCTACTAAGAATTTTCATTTTTATCTCAGTGATGTGAATGTATGGGATATTTTTATCCTATACCTAGTGAGACGTGAAGAAGTGATTATTACCATCCATAGCTTACCAAGTAAAAAGTCTTCGGGCTACGATGACTTACTGATGGTGTTTTAAAACATATTTATGGTTAATTGTTGATCCTCTCACACATATTTTGAACTTATCTTTCTCAGAAGGTGTTTCCCCAATGAGCTTAAGATTGCTAAGGTTATTCCTATTTACAAATGTGGTAATGTTGATGATCTTTCAAATTACCGTCAGGTGTCCGTTCTACCTGCTATTTCTAAGATTTTTGAAAGACTTGCATATAACAGATTATCAGCTTTTATAAACAAAAATAGTTTATTATATTCTGGACAGTATGGATTTAGAAAAAAATCACTCTACATACACGGCTTCCTTAAAGAATGTTGATAATATCGTGTATAACTTAGATAATAGAATCAGTACAGTGGCCCTATTTGTAGATTTATCTACAGCATTTGATAATATAAATCATAATATTCTGGAGACCAAATTGCATATTTATGGAATAAGAGGTGTTGCACTTAGCTGGTTTGCAAGAGTTTGTTCGGCTAGAAGGAAAAGACTCTAAATTCAATAATATCAATATGGGTGTTCCGCAAGGTTCAATTCTGGGACACCTACTTTTCATATTTTATATTAGTGATTTCTTTAAATCTTCATGGTTACTCAAATTTGTATTATTTGTCGATGACATAACCGTATATTGTCATAATTTTGATGTCACACAAGCCTTGCAAATGGCATCCGTAGGATAAAAAAAATTGCTGACTGGTTAGCAGCAAATAAGTTATCTTTATAAATCAATAAAACAAAATTACTGGTCTTTGACAAGATAAAAGCTGCAACACCACAGTACACTCTACGTTTTAATGATACAGTTCTACCACATTCCTAGGAGTTACAATAGATAATAAGCTGTCATGGCAGGAACATATAAACAATGTTTCTAAATCCGTTGACAAAATCGTCGGTGTTATGAACATATTATTATATTCCGAGTCAAACGTTATTAACTACCTACAATGCATAAATTTTACCACACCTTACTGTCTTCTATTATGGGGCAATTCTTTACCAGTTACATGTAAGTTGCTCACTTATCAAAAGCGGACAGTCCGTGCAATTGCTAAGACCACTTCACCTTACGCTCATGTATTTACCCCTCCACTCTTCTATGACCATAATCTTCTTACTTTAAAGGACCATTACAAGTATCAGCTAGGTATTTGCTTGTATAGACACAGCAATGGTCAACTTCCGTCTGATTTTGTTTCCTTTTTCCAGTTCAATAGTTGCCATCATAATTACCCTACTCGAGGTAAAGATAATCTGTTGCAACCACTTACCAGTACTATATTTGCTCACTCACATGTAAGAAGTAATGGGGTATCTTTTTGGAATTCTCTAAACATTAATGTAAGAAATGCTCCTAATATTAATATTTTTAAGAAGTATTTAGAGAAATTTTTGTTATCATTGTATGTAAGTTGACCGCTTTCTTTGAACAGAACATTTACTAGCAGTTACTGAGTGATGTTCTTAAATTAAGATTATTCTTAAAAGGGATAGTCATTATTTTATACTTTTCTTTACATAGTAGTTGTGTTTAATCAATGCTTCTCTGTAAGAGGCCAGACTGAAAAGGCTTCTTTCTTCTTTTGGCTCCTTTTTCTATTGTATTCATGCATCTTTATATTAATTCAATAACAGTTTTGTAAAGTTTTAAGTGTATGTATGCATACAGCTAAAATAAATGTGACGAACGAACCTTTGATCTTACAACTGTGTCAGTTACTGTGCCGGAAAGTACCAACATTGCAGTGTGATAGTTTCAAGTTTCAAACTGTTAGCTTGAGCGCAGGTCATACCTACGCATTTGGCTCGAAGTTCGTGAACACGATAAAAACAAACCTGAGCATGTTTCAAAAGAGCACGCTCCCAACTAATCCCTAAGCTTAACAGAGGATACCATCGATACAATACAATAACATCAGCCAATCAGAAAATGACTTACAAGGCAGTACGCATCAGATGTCGTACCGTCCTGTGTCTTGTCCGAATGTTACATTGATTAAAGACCGTCTAAAAAATCGACACGCCGGTGCAGACTTCGCTTGCACTCATGCACAGTCCAGTTTTTTGCTGGGCTTTTCGAACTCGTCTACCGTCCTGAAATCGAAAACTCCATATTGTCTGGGTGAAAATTTAACATTCAGTTCCCATGATTGTTTGTATACATGACATTATGATTTCATTTGCTGGCTGTCACTTGTCATGAAATGAAGGTGTCTTAACTATGAACCCTATGCATTGACGTCACCCGACGTCAGTTTTGAGGCAAAGCAATGAAGCACAATGGCAATCACACAGTAGACTGTGCAAGCGTATTTAGTAGACTTCTGCGCGTATCCGATTGGGTGACATATCAGCTATTTGTATTTGTTGATGTCACTTGCAATAATACAGTCTTTCCTCCAAACTAGAGAACATTCTCCGCTTTGTGATTTCATATGCATAAGGTCTATACGCCCACACAATAGACCTTATGCATTGACTTCAAGAGACTTCATTTTGGGTGCAAAGAGTGAATCTTGCTGCACACAAAACGAGGATTCCGTCAAACTATCAGCTGTCTTCAGTGAATTCGTAGGTTCAGTTCAGTTCAGTTTATTCTCTTTTGTATGTTGTTGTAAGTTGCAATGATATTCCCTTGTCTCCATTGGAGGGCGCACTTTCTCTTCTGTGACGTCATATGCGTAAGGTCTTTAGGAACCTTAGCCAGATACAGTGTGATACAACGACCGCCTATCTGCCCATCAAATCAACAGTTTTTGTGCCTACGGTAAGTTTAACTTCCAAAATGGTGGTACAAGTAACACTGGGACCATTACGACACCACACGAAGGAACTCTTTAACAGACTTTGCAAAATGCACCCAAGGGATCATGAAAACTGGGAGTAGCAGTCTGCTATAATGCCCAGCTAATGATGTGCATGCTGAAGATGGTTAGCGCGTGTTAGCATGTACATCATTAGGACCAGCTAAGCAATAGACCTTATGCAGTGACGTCACGAGACGTCATTTTGAAGGCAAAACAATGAAGCACACCATAGGCACGACGTAGACGTGCGCGCGTAATCAGTTCACAAATCAGCTGCCTACAGTTGTTGGTGTAAGTTGCAATGATATGCACTTGTCTCCAAATGGATGCCATACGGTCTATTGAAGAACCTATATGTAGACTACCACTGAGCTATACAACTGGAGAATGCACGTCAGTGTGGAATATGCCTCCCCAAACTGAAGCTGATTTGAGGGCCCCGTGATATAGGTCAGCTTACTCAAGCCCCAGTCCGCTGCCCTAGAAATGCATACCCAGGAGTGGATATAATTTAAAGCTGAGACAATTATGTGCCGGCTAACACCGCGTGCTAGCCCGCCTAAGCGCCTCGTCGGCCTCTGGGGGACTGCATGCTTGGTACTCTATCACGCGTTAGCATGCACATCATTGCTCTGAGAAAAGTTGCCCCAACAACTTAATCAAATACCTATATCACAAGGACCATCGCAAATCAAATAACACGTACTATTATGAACAAAAAAAAAGAAAAGAATGAAGACTACTTAGTATTACGCTCAACGTATTATGGATTAAGGCAACTAATATGCCTTACAATATTTCGACAAATATATATTTAATTCTAATAGAAAATAACATAAATTAGGCTATCAGCAATCATACAGTGAAAAGTATCTTACACTCGTACATTCTTTTTACTTCGAATGGGGGGGGGGGGGGATCTAGTCCAATATTTAACGAACAATACCACAAGACATTTTCACTTTTTGCTCGAACTTACATCGTATCCCAACAGTGCGACAAAGATCGCACGCCTCACTCCGAGATTTAACGTTGATGGTTTACAGACCCCATTTGAACTAGATCAGCCATTAAACAGGTCGCAACATTCATGCTACATAGATGTGCTAGTACGATGAACGGCGGATCAAGAGGGCGAAGGCTCCCGTTAGGTCGACAAAGGAAAGGGATAAAGGTATATAATGCACGAAATTTAAACAAATAAATTCAGGTCTATGTCACACATATTTTGGGAGATTTCCGGTAAAGTGAGGCATGTAATGACCTCAGTTCAATAGAAACTGAAACATCTCCAGCATACCGACCCCAAGAACTGGACGTCTCACATACCTCGAATTAAACTAACAAGCGCTGCAGGTAGGCCTAGCTGACTAACTTAAAGGAAATTCGGGGTCTTTAAGGTAAATTATTAGAGTTAGTTCCAAAAGCTTGCTAAAGAATTTCGTAACTCACTTAGTAACAGTTGCAACAGGAGAAGAAAAGTTTTTCTGGATTAAAAAGGGAGTGTAGACGTGACTCAGGAACAGGATGACTAAACTACGCTTAAACGGGCTGATGGTGTTGCATATGAACAGAAATGCTGCAATTTGTAATTCGGAAGTCATATACTATTACGCCAAACGTGGGAATCATCGCTTAGAATTTTTATTGTCACTTCATGTTGAAATCCTGGGCGTTTGTAATCCTGGGAAGACACTCCCTAAGCCATAAAGGAAATGTGCTAGCTTTACAAAACGGTTTTAGGTATACAGACGGTTACAAACGGTTACAGTGTAGTTCACGAGTTTTGATTCCAGTGGTAAATTAAATGTAGTTTTAGTGTATACTATAATATAATAGCAAGCACCCTAGAAGGTTGCAAACCTTCCTGCCGTTTACGCCCTTCGCGGAATTTAGTTTGAAATGTGTTAGTTAAGTTAAACTGATAAGTTAAACAATTAAGGATAAGGAAACAATTTCTTATACACGTGTGATTGTCTTTGAAACAGGCAAAAATCACCTTTTTTTATTCGACTAGACTGTGTTCAGAGGATAAAGAGGCAGTATGTTTTAAATGGATCCCAGTCTTGCTCCCAGGCCTGTCATTTTTAATAGATTTGCTAAATCTGGAACTGGAATCTGAAATGACTTCCTTAATTAGACATCTTCCTAAGTTTGACAACAAAATACATTATTTTAATTCAACGTTTTAACAGCCTACGGCATCACTCCGAACAGTAGTGCCGAACAAGCTAATGTTAGTTACCTTACAGGTTCTCGGTGGTTCCACCAGGTTTGTATTGGGGACTTGTAACGTGCAAGACAGAACACTCAAACTACAGCTAGGCCTTCCAAACATCAAGGTGCACGCTTTCCAATTACGTTTGGATAAATTTTTGTTAAATAGGCTCCCCCCCCCCCCACGTAATCAATCTGATAATATCAGCAAAGCGGGGTCTGGAGTAGAACGTTTGCAAAAAGGAAGTTGTGTACAATTTGTGTACACAAGTTGTGTACAAATTGTGTACCTTGCGGAACTTCGGCTGGAAATTTTTTGCTTAGTGTAATTAAAAATTATGATTATAAAACTTTACTACTACACTGTGTAGGGACTTTGAACCGAACTGGCCTTCAGACTGCACAATTGCAGGCACTATTTTACGTAAGGAGATTACATTAATTTGATTACGTTGCTATTTGTTTTGTAAACGCAGCAATACAAGTTGCCATAATAATGGTTGATATTCCTGGGTTAGTACTCTGGGGGAGTCCATGATCAGTTACCCTAGAGGTTGCAGGAAGTCCATTAGTGAGTACAAGGAGGGGGCTGTCAAAACCGTTTTTTCCAGCTGTAAAAGCCCAGGGATTGTGGATATCTGTCTCTTTTCCTTGCCTTATCTTCCAAGGGGAAGTTTTTAAGTGACATGGATCTAAACACGTGTAATGAAAATATCAAGTACTACGAAAGGGTAATTGTATTATAGGTACAACAGAGTTAGTGACAAGAGCTTCTTGTCACTCGAAAACTAGCTGACAATACAAAAGCAGTACCGCACACTTTTGTGCCACTCAAAAACGAGTTGATATTGCAGAGCAGCACTATGTGAGTCCGAGCAGAAAAGCCAGAGGTATACTAATCTTGGAGCTAGCTGCGAAACCTGTACATCAATAAATCTCGGCCAGCGGTCATGAAACCTCTGACAATTATTCGCAGCACTAAGAACGTAGATTAAGATCCCATACTCAGCACGCTGAGAGCAAGGACGTTACTACTTGAACGTGGCTAGTAATGACAGGATCACGATGAGGTCCGAAGATAGAATATTGGTCACATTCAGTCTTGGTCTCCTTCGTCGGCCCTACAAAAGACGTGTTCTAATTTACTGCTTCTGTTATTGAGACTTCAGATATTGTCAATGCATGTAGCTGTGAGTGTTTTGAAATTTATGGAGAATGCTTGAGAAAAGGAATGGACCTTTTCGAATTGCAGCCTGCTTAGTCTTGTATATTACCGATATCTCGTAGTAGTCTGTACAAAAGGGGTCTAATGGGCCCTATCACCTCCCTGTTATAAAAGTACGAACATACCTTGGAGCAATATATTCAAATTCTGCACTCACTGTTGTGGTTCATTGATCTGTTCTTTGAAAAGCGCCTATTTTGAGTTACTTTTACAAGTAGAACAAAATCATGAATGCTAGAAACAATTGCCTCTAACTGACATATATTGCTCCGCGATCCGCACAACATGATTGTGATGAAATAGTGTTTTTGTCTCTGTTACTGACCAGTACATTACTTCACACATTACTGCATACACCAGGCACCGGTTTTTTATATTATTTAATGAGGAAGTAGATTGACCCGTCGGGGTTTTGTTTCTTTTTGTGCATCACAATAACCTGGTATTGTGCTTTGCGAAACAGAAAATGTCCTATAGTTTAATGATATTTTTAAGATTGAATAAACAATGAAGCAAAAGTGAAACCACATTGCTACGGCATTTGCGTTGTACAAAACAACCTCGGATTTCCCAGTATATGAGAATAGCTAAGGGGAAGCACTGAACTGGATTGGGTAACTAAGTATCAAAGGAAGAAGAAAGTAGTAAGGGAAATAGTCAGCGGACTACAGTTTTGTTTTCTTGTCGCCCCTGACCACGAGCGTCAAGAAAAGTGGCTTTGATATTTTAAGGTCGTTACAAGACTTTTGGTTTCAAATTTGAGAATTCGCAATTAACTGTCAGACTGCCATGACTTTGTCGCCAGTGGCGTTCAGACCGCACTGAAGGCCATATGCTGAAAATGTAACCGTATGTATTACGTACCTATTTCTTCAAGAGTGGTAAAAGGTATTACCATGGATACTTTGCTTTCCAAGGTCAGACTGACTGCTGTCCGACTTCTTCAAGAGAGTATTTAATTTTCTCAGGCAGTAAAATTCAGACGGCAGTGATACAGGGAATTCGAAAGTGGTAAGAAGGATTAGGTATTGCAGTTACTTTTGAGCTTTAAATGGAAGTTCCAGTTGCTACAGGAAGCCAATGTTCTCGAGTGGCTACTCTCGGAGACTACTTTCCATGGCAGGGTCCCCGAGGTTATAACAAGTCCTTCTGTGGAATAGGCGTCACACCGTGGTGTGTGTACGGGGTATTGGTGGCTGCCTTTGTGGGTATCTGTATGCTTATGTCCAATTTTATTTCACGAATATCTCCTCCTTCACCGAATTTCTTCAAACCTGGTAAGAGGGTTTCTTTGTCTCAGAGGCGTTCTGAAGAAAAGTTAGAAATTCATAGGTCAAATGATTCATTTCAAAAAAAAAAATCGGGTTATTGTCATAACTTCAAATAAAACCATTGAAATCTTGACGTTCACCTGACAGGCAGGTGAGTGTGTGTATGTGTGTGACCTCCCCAGGCCAAACGGCCAGTCCGCGCATGTTTTGTCAATCTCTACATAAAATGGTGGTTGTATGATCTTTCTAACAAACTGGTATGCAGAAAAAACAAGAAGAGCTCATATGACGCGCATGCACAAGTTTCCGCACACCTCGTTCCAGGTTCTTAGACGTTCATTTTGTGTTGTAATCATAGAGAAATAACTTGGCAAAGGGTATGCCGAAAGATTGCACATTAGCCCTATATATTCTTGGTAAGTGTCGAACTTCGTCAGGACATTCCTTATTTCTTACCCCAGTGTTCGCTTTTAAGCAAATCAAATAACACTTTTTGTGTTCACTTATTCTTTCAAGAATAAGCGAACACGAAAATTATTTTATTTGCAGATAAACATTAAAGAAGTGCTGTAGTTATCTGGAATATCACCAGCTACAGAAAAGAGGCTTTCCGAAAACTTACCGGCATTAGCTTCTCATCACACTATGCTCTCAGTTGATGCCACCAATAGTTCTTTCTCCGAATGTAAATTATGATGAACTAACAAGGTTACTATTAAGGCTGTCAGCAACGAACGAAAAATTCCTCCCATCAGCCCTTTTGTAATAAACAATAGTACCTTCACGTAGTGTCTTTCACAGTTTGTCGATCAATCCAAGTGGAAAACTCCAGTTGCGTCCAGTTGAACTGGGCTGGACTCAACAGGACTTTCAACAGGACTGTTCTGAAAATCGGGTATGTCCATTTAAAATGTCCAGTTGAAAAGTCTAGTTCAACTGGACTACCTCAACTGGACCATTTCAACTGGGCTGGAAATGGGGCATGTCCAATTGGAAAACCAAGTGGTATATCACAGCAAATCTCCTGCATTAACAAATACCCTAAAATATTTGAACCACAAAAGTGTGGCTCGTAGAAGGGTATTCCAGATGTAATGGTGTACTTCAAAATACATTTGAAACAAGTCCAAAACATCCAGCCTACCATATCACATATAGGGTATGGCTGATTCAGTAATGGATCAAGACATATATTTGCTCAAGAAGAGATTTTAATATAGTGAACAAAATAAAAATGACAAAAACGATTTAATGAAGGGCTAGTCCTGTTATTTACTGTTTAAGAGGGTGAATTGCACATTTTGAGAATAATTTAAAAAAAAGAAACAGATAAAAAATTCTACAAAAGGTCTGATCTGATAAAATGCATTTTAGCTCGATTATGCAAATTAGGTAAAACCAGTTGAATTCAACCGGACTTTTCTGGGTGGGTTTAACTGGACTTGACGGGGTCACTTCAACTGGAATTTACTAATCTAGACCAGTTCAAGTGGACATCCTGGACCAGTTCAATTGGCCTTTAGTGGACCAGTTCAGATGAAGTTTGCTGGTCCAATTTTATTGGACTACAGTGATTATCTGGTGCAATTGAACTTCAATGTAATAGGTTAACTGGACCTTCCTGTACCCGTTCAACTAGACTATCCTGGACCATGCAGTTTAATTGGATTTTATTGTGATCAGTTCAGCTGGACTTTACTGGACCGGTACAATTGGACTCTATTATGGTTAGTTCAACTGGACTAAACTGCACCCGTTCACTTGGACTTTATTATGGTAAGTTCAACTTTACTTTCCTGAACCATTCAATAGGACTAAACTGTGACCAGTTCAATTGAAATTTACATTAGAGAATTCTGCCCCTTGAAAGTGGACGTCATGACTTGGCCGATAGCGTCACGACTTGGCCGATTTTTCAA
>WURT03064759.1:0-13697 GCA_009936505.3 Holothuria glaberrima | reverse complement strand
TGGGTTTTTCATCCAAGAGCAGTCTATGGTTTTCCCATCTGAACTGGCCTCTCAAATTCAAAAGAGACCAAATTTGAGCTAAATTTTTGAGTTGGTTAGCCACCCAATGTGAAGTTGTACTTCATAAGCCACATAGGCTTCTCCCATTTGTGGTAGCTTAGTGTCATAAAACAATTGGTCTTCAAGGCCTGAATTATTATATGCTATTAAGGGAATGAGATAGAAGGTTATATTACACAGTTGGATTTTGATAAATAGTTGCATTCTAGTTTAGCATTTTGCCAAGGATGCATCCATGATTATTGTACTACAGTACATACAATCAAAGCAATAATTTTTTATAAGGGACAGAGTGTGACACAAGTTTGTGATTGTAACTATTGGCAAGGCCTATTCGTAATGAGCAAAAATCCACAAATACTCTTCAAGATGTGGCATATGACATGAATCTCAGTATTGTGTTAAGATCCTAATACTCTTTAAGCTCAACACACTGGCTCCTCATAAAACATTTTTAGGTGCAATTTCCTGAGTGCAATCTGGAGCTTTTGGATGCTGTGTACATTTCCTCCCATAGGCCAACCGGTGATTCAAACATGGAAGATGCAGTAATTCAGTTACATCTTTATGCCTAAAGTGGGATTTCTCTAATCAAGAGTGTTTGAATGCCAATTTGCCTCCCGTACTGATGAAGGTAGATGTAAATTTCTAATGCCAAATTAATGTTTTAAGAGTTCTATCTATGGTGGTTTGATGCTAAATTTTTTCCACATTCTGGCAACAAATGTGTGGTAAACGAGGAACCACATTGCAAATTTTCCCTGCAAAGTGTATCTCCTTCTTTCTAGTGTATTTGAAATGTCAAAATCTCTTTCTTTCTCACCTCGGCCCCAACCAGTTTGTGCGGCTGAAGTCAACTGTAATCTTAAAAGAGTCAATACTTTGTGATCACATACACTACCTCATTAAGAAACCACCACACAAATTAAGAATCCCTAGAATCATCCCTGTGCAAGCTCTTTTGTGAGGGCTTTACCCTGAAGATAGAATGGGCTACTCTCTCCAAACCCTGAATTCACACCTGAGGGTGCGAATTCAGGGTTTGGAGCAATGATATAGCAAGAACTCAACGAAATGTTGCCTGAAGCGAGGACACTTGAAAACCTGCGATCTAGAGACTATCTCTCATTCTTTGGAGTTGCACAAGAGTTTGAATTTGGGTTGGTTTATAGGCTTGTTTTTGATGGATGGGTAGTTGTTTTGGCATATTTTTAGAACCTTTTTTCTTAGTTTAACAAGTTTTGATCAACAAGAAATATTAAGTTTTGAAATATGAGCAGTTCTCTTTAGCAGGCAACCATTTTGTTGGTGTTTGATATCAAGTGAGGAAGTGAGTCCAGGTAGTAGCATAGTAGTTTTTGAAGAAGATGAAAGATTTAAGTAATATTTTAGCAAAGGTCATGGATCCACTGATTCAGCAGTTGCATTTTCTTTCTGGGTGGGGTCAGGGGAAGGGTATGGAGAAAGTGAAATCAAGAAGGCTCTTTAGTACTTTGCACAGAAAATCTTAAATTACGTGAATTTGAAGGGGTTGTAGCAGTTCCTATCAAAATTTAAAGGAAATTTCAAGGACTTTTTATGGCTTCCAACTAAATGTAATTGCTCCTCAAAAGGAGTTTCACCCAGAAAATATGATGATGTATTCACAATTGTAGGTAAATCATAAACCTCGGGTATCTGCTGTAATGTTCACATCATACTAGTATGGAAAGCGAGTTAATGTAAAATGATGGAATCCCTTCCATTGGTTACAAATACACCACAGAGTAAACATTTCATAATTTGTAAGATAAGGGATTAAATATGCAGTCATGTAAAAAATGGACTGCAAAGTAATCTCGGAAAAAATTATTCAAGGTTGTTTCCACCACGTAATGACTTCTTGTAATGGTCATTTCAAGGGCTTTCCAAGGCTAGTAAATTTTGAAGCTCTTTAACCTGATTTGTGAAGTTGACTGTACAACTTGTATTGATATGAATTTGTTGGGCATAGAGGGTGTTACTTACACAATGTAACATTATTACACAGTGTAATATTATCATGTCCAATCACATTTCCAATGAAGCTTGGGACAACTATTTAAGTGATAAGTCTGTATGTTATTTTCATGAAAGAGGGTAAAAGAGTAAAGAGACTATTTGCATTTGATCAATGAACATATATTCTCTTAATAATGATGGAATAATGTAAATAAAACAGCTTGCAACACTGGGAAATAAATATTCTATGATTCCAATAAAAACGAGAGTGGTTGCTTTTGTCCGACTGTGCAGGATTTTGTACATGAAATTTATGATTTAGTCATTGCTTGGACAATGTATCGAGTAACATACACAGTCCAACTGTAGCTGGTAAAAAAATTGTCTTCAAAGCAGTAACAATATGTATACAAGAAACACAAAAGTTAACACAAGATGGATACAGATAGGTACTATTACATATTAATCTAGAGAAATTATAGCTTAAAATGAGCCCCAAAAAGGTTCCTCAAAGATTCCTTATGGGGTCACTTTTAACATATGCTGGCACAGAATTGATGTCACTCAGAGATCACTGACATGCTAGCCATAGCTGGAACACATCTGGCCCTCTAATTGGGTTGCATGTTCTGTTACATAGCCTAGGCACATTACACTACAACTTCAGGGAACGGTAATATGTCTAAACCATATAACGGAATGCCCAGCCCTGTTTGAGGGCAAGCACACATACTACTAGCCTTAAAGGCTGGTTCATACTTCAATATATCACTGTAAGGCTATGAAAGGTGAACATTGAGCTATGCCTGTGACTGGCCTGGAAGAGTGAGGGATGACCATATATGGTTCTTATAGATTTATAGCGCATGAAAATTTGGAAGTATAACCCGACCTTAACTGTAAATTCAGTAAAGCAGAACTACATAACTGCTGACAAATACTAAACATTGTCATTGAGAGTTTCAGGGTAGGTATTGGTTTGGTACTCATTAAAACCCCTCTTCCGGAAGTAACAATAGGTGTCACTGTAAGTTCAAAGTAATGTTAGTAGGACTCTCAAAAACAAGCTGGTATAAAATGAGACCTGCTACTTGAGTAGGTTGTTTAAAATACTATACATGTCAGTCACAGTATTTTGTGGCTCTAATATGCTCTGTGGTACATGCACAAGGAAATATGTTGTCAGAGGAGGAGTGTGAATTGTAACCTAGGAACTCTTGTTGACCTCAATTGACCTCAATAAGAAGTGACATCACACTATGCCAGCCAGTAAGAAGCCTTCAAGAATGATCTTTCACTCTAAAGAAAACATAAGAAAAAGCATATTAAAACCAGTGCACAATTCATTGACAGTCTGTGTAACTTGAAAGCTACTTAGAAGCTTAAGGTGATTATTTACCACTAACTTGTCACTTTTGAGATGAGCTTACAAATTTAATAGAAGTAATGATGAATTTAATGATCTACTTTGTGTAGGTTTTCCCGACAAGAAAAAGACTACTGTTCTAAAATGACATTGCACCAGAATTGCACTCCATTTTGATATAAAGGCCAAGTTTCTCCACATTTAAGTGAAGCTCCTTGGCTCTTCGCCAGAGAGTCGAGGGGACTTTGGAAAAAAAGTCTACATTTAAGTGAAGCAGCCATGCTGATCTTTTTAGATGAAACTTGAAAACTACAGTCTTCTGGGAACAAATTTTGAAGTGCTCACATACATATTTTATATGGAAGATGAGTTGGAAAGTTTCATCATTTAGTGAATGGGAAGGTAATTACAATTTCCTGGAAGCATAGTGAGGATATTTCTTAGCAAATTGCCATTACTCCTGGAGACAGACAGTGTTATGTTGATGTCTTGCAGTAGCTAACAGAAAATGAAGACTGATGAAATGCCCTATCCAATTCAGCAAGAAATCACCAAGCCTATTTACCAGTTTCCAAAGATGGTTCATACATGTTCAAAGTATAACATAAATTTAGTAGACCCTTTGGTATAAACAATTTTTTAAAGCTTCTGACACAAAAGATGCAGAAATTAGTAATTTCAGACATTTTCGATTTTCCTTTGTAAGAATTTTCAAAAGCAATCTCAATCAAGATAAAGTCAAAAGAAACAAGGTTAACAAGATGTTGGTGGGACTCAGTAATGCCATCATAAACTTACAACCATCACAGGGTGAAAATTCTAAATAACATTTGCTGGAGATCATTGAAAAAATACTCAGAGAAGCAGGAATGGGGAACCCAAATATTTTTGATTGATCAAGCTTAACCTGCCCAGTTTCTCTGAAGTTCTATGAAACTCCTAGATTACTGCAGAAAAGGGAAGGGGACAATTAGAAAGAGTGGATAGGTAGTACCCTAGTAATCAGCCACCCAATTAACCATGCACTAGCCACACTCCACCTTCACCCTCCCCCCTCCCCTTTCTATCCAGCAAACATGGTATACGGTTAACTTCTATATTCCCCCCAGTTCACTTGATGGTCTGTTTAATTTTGATCCACAATGTAGAGC
The DNA here is from genome assembly GCA_009936505.3 of Holothuria glaberrima. Lineage (NCBI taxonomy): Eukaryota > Metazoa > Echinodermata > Holothuroidea > Aspidochirotida > Holothuriidae > Holothuria > Holothuria glaberrima. The sequence goes on along the minus strand of WURT03064759.1, from coordinate 9,140 downwards.
AGTGTTACTATAGGGCTGGGGCAGGGGGGAGGGGACAAAATGTGACCCACTGTCATCTTTTAAGAGGCCTGTCATGATATTTTGAAACTCCTATTTGTGCAGCTTGCACTGAACTCTGATAGCAAAATATGTATCCGCTTTTCTGTAAGTTTTCAAATATCTCATTTATCCCATAATATCACGTTTATTGTTAATCAAATTTTATATTTCACACCTGCTACCCAAAAGCCTGACCAAACTTTGGGCCTTCATGCTACTTTGGTGACCATCAGCCTTACAGAGTGGAGATAAGTGGGGTAAAGTACAAGAGGCCAACATGTATCTTCCAACTGTCCTTCATACACAATGATAAACAAAATATTTTATACCAAAGCATAGCGTAGTAATGAGAGGACTGGGATGTTTTCCAGTTACACAGAGAATGGATCCTGTGTCATCAGGGACAAAGAGAAAACTAGTCCATTGTAAGTAGTTCATTGGGCTTTTTATCAGTTGCATATCTTAATCTTTGCCATTAATTACTATACACAAACTATATCACCAAAATACACATTCTGTATTCTGAAACGAGTGAATCATTTTCCCAAATCATCTACAGTACATGCTAATGTCACACAGTGTTTCCATACAGTAGTACAGGCACATTTCTGTCCAGTCAATGAAGCTGAAGACACCTATGCCAGAGTTCTAGATGCTAAATGTTTTTCATTTCAACTATCCTTCTAATAACAGATGGCAATCTGTAAGACTACACATCCATCACTTGCTGGTAGGTTAGTACCAAGACATTTGTACCACATAGGAATATGGGAAGAAATTTCATGAAAAGTGTTTATCCTGAAAATTGAGCCAGACTGGTAGGCAACAATTCTCTTTCGAAGATAAACTGCCAGTGCCCTGAAACTGACATTTTTTGACACTGAAATGGATGGTTACTCCAGCCCGATATGTCTATGTGTGGTTGTTTAAAGCTTTGGGGGTGCTAGTAGTATTTGCCACACCTTTAATTCATCAGTTCACTTGCTCATGTCTTCACCCTCTACTGGACAAGACTAAGCATAGCTCAAGATTTTAAATGTAAATGATAAGGCTGTAAACCCACAAAATATTAGACACAACTTCAAAAAAATTGTTGTCCTGCACATTGAAGCAGAAGGTTGGGATACCAAGAAGAGGGGGGGGAGGGGGAATTGGGGGATACAGCCCTTCCATACCAGCACGATGTCTGCAATTTTGGGGCAAAACATTTAAGTTCTCGGCAAAAGAGCTCAGTCCCCATCCCCTCCTCCCCAACCCCTGCACCTCCACAATTGAAAAATAGTTCTGACCTTTTATGATAATAGCTGTCATAAAAAACCAAGATGAAGCTTGAATGACAGTAATTTTAATGGAATCTAGATGAGAGCACCATTAAATCAGCCTTTAATCTGTTTTTAAAACATTTATACTTGATACTACTTTTGGTATACTACTTATGGCATTCTTTGTCTCAAAGCCTATATTACTACTTCTTAAGAATCTAACATCAAAATTTGTTCCGAATTTTCCAATGATATTTCTTTCAATATGTTTCATGATTTCTTCCTTTATAAATTTATTGGTCATCATCACTACAAGGAAGATAACATCTTTTATATGAATTTATCACAAAACCCTACAAAAACAACCTCCCCCCTCTCCCACATTTCACTTCTGTTTGTGCAAGCTTCTTCATTACACTGATAGCAATTCTGACCAAAGTACGCACATGATCTGATGGTCAAACAGAGCCACAATAAAGACAAAGTCTTTTTCTTACAACAAGTAACGACCAATTTATGCAAATGATTGTAATCAAGGAGGAAACCAGCCATAATACAAAAGAACCAGGGTTACTTCAAATAAACCATCCGAGGATCACTTGACCACTTCAGAGGAAGGTACTGTAGCTCAACTAAAAGGGTGAAATTTCTGTTGTTCCCGTAACTTGATCTTAACCACAGTACAGCCATCTCATGCACACTGGAGGATACTTTTCCTTTGCCCAACTTCCGAGAGCTCACTACATTTATGATATTCCACTATAAAATATTATTGTTTCTACTGCAGGGGTCAAGGGTCAGGCCTCGGAATCATCAAAGTCGGCCCTACTCAACGAAAGTGCTTTTTGTAAATCCTCTTCCTCCTGCCTGGCAAGATCATCTTGTTTTTGTTTCTCCCGGAGGCTTTCTTGCAAGGCCCATGCTACTGGGTCATCAACGCTGGCGCTCTCAGGCTGAAATGAAATACAGACTTGGTGACTGAGCTGCATAAAAAATGATGAATGATACATGGAATTATAGAGTACCATGTAACATTTAAGAATTACATACGTAAAAGCTTGTTAAACACTGGTAATATATCCTATTTACAAACTGTTGAAAGATGAGGAAATTGTTCAAAATTAAGCCATTACTCACAAATCTGTACAAATGCTTCTGCTTAATACTACCCAATGGGATTAATTAGAAAAATGTCTCGTAATTCAATTCATAACGAAGTACCATTTTGGTTTCAAGACATGGAATTCAAGTGTGCAATAAACTTAAACAAGACTTCAGAAATGTATAAAACACACTCTGGCTTTAAGGAGAACCACAATTAGAGTAGTGCCAAAGCCCTGCTTGCTCAACCTAACAACTGTTTTGTATAAGATAAAAGAAGCTGCACTCTTCAACAACTTTCAAAATCTAAGCTATGATTCGTTGGAGATCATTCTGACAAACTCCCAGTACTCATAAACATTCACAAATGAAAAAGCAACTGCTTTTGACTCAAAAATAGTTGACTTGCTCAGTAACTCAAACTTTGTAGTAAACTATGACAATTTTATGAAGATCTGCTCATCTTAATATCTATAACTTTTTCTCCCCAAACAGTAGATGCATTCAAACCTAGGATGACAAATCTCTCCTTCCAGATGCCTGTGAGAGAGTGACCAGCCCATAGCCAGAAAAGGTACTGACAGGGGAAGGGGGGTTTCCATGTGGGGTGGGAATTTTCAGGGGGGAGGAAACATACTAAAATTCACAAAGGCAATTGTAAGTTTTGACCTAAGGGGGAACATTTTTTCAAGAGGGCTCAATCCCCCATGACCCCCCTCTCCCAACCTGGCTATGGACTTAGAGAGTGCACCAGGTAAATCTGCAGTCACAAAACTTTACATATCTTGAGTGGTAAGAATAGGGAAGCTTTATACTCATTTTGTTAAGGCTTCATTGTCTTCCCAAAAAGACCCCTTACAAGGAAATTCTGGTCTACACGTTCAACTAAAGAAACATGAATACATCAGCAAAAGATACTAATCTATCTTTTACTACAGTTGAGCCTTTTGTTGATCAAACAAATTGCCAAGAAATTAACTATCATGAAATGATTAATGACAACCTTTTTCAACTAAAACATTTTGTGCTACGCAGGTTTGTTTGTGTGTGTGAGTGTATGTTGTGATGTGGGTGCTTCTCAGCATGGAAAAAACAGAGGAAAACTTTCTTAACAGCAAAAAGTCTGCAAATGCAAATACAGAGTGCTAGAAACTACATGCAATTGTGACTAAGACCTTGAATTGTATTTAACATTTAATTAAAGTCATTTTGCTGATTTTTATCAAGTTTTAACAAAATTTCAGAACAGTAGCACTCACAAAAAATAAATTATGATGGCAAACAAATGCAATGTTTATTGTGACTGGTTTGATTTTTGAAGGAATAAGCTCCCTTCAAACTCGTATGCTGATCAAATATATTACCCTCTTCAATGATTTGTTCAGCACTGTTAATCCAGATATCATCTAATTTACATCACTTTAACTTTGTTTTTTATACCTTGGTCCTAGGCTCTTCAACCCTACTTACCTCCCTTAATTCAAACTATATTACCTCCCCACTCACCTGCATAACTTCTCTTTCCCCTTCTCCTTCTCCTTCCCTTCCCCCTCCCACACAACCCAAAGACCCTATCAATAACAACATATTTGTGAAAGAAAGTCAACATTTGCAGTATAAGCAATACAATGATAAAACAATTAGGTTGTTAACCAAAATATTTGAAATTGTTGGGGTTCATACCCAGGGGAGGGATGGAGAGTTCCCTGGGGCCCTGAGAGGCTGTGAATGGCACTGCTTGTCAAAAACCCAACAGAAATTATGTACCACCAGGTCTTCTATGATTATGAGATACATTATGATTACCAATACATTGTTGAAGATGAATGCTAAAAATCTATCTGCTTGTATAGAAGAATGTATTATAATGTATTAGGCTATTATGTCGTTAGTCTGCAAATAAAAACAAATACTGTCATAAAGAGGGGTGGGAGGGGACAGACAGAGGACATGACCTTATCAAGTTTCATAAAATAGAAACAACTGAAATCATCAACTGCCAATTTTCCTTTTCTTGTCAAGAAATGCTATGAATTGGCCTTTCTAAACAAAATTACACACCTTTTATGTTTCTTCTTTCATTTAAAAATTTCTCAATCAAAACACAAAACAAGTGCAACTCTTGTTTCTGGACAAACTTCAAGCATTACACAGGTCACAAAAATGAAACCAACAAAAACTGAAATCTAGGTTTTGATAAAATTTAACAACTCTGTTTTTAAGTGCATACAGTGTCACCTATTCCCCCAAACCCCCTAAGAAACATGCACACATCTAGGCAAAAGGAATATAAGGAGGTTTGTGGTCACATGACATGGGTGAATGAAGGTGGGGGAAATTAGAGCTGAAGGCATGCATTTGATTTTGTAAAAGAGCTTATAGTTGTAAGGTCAGATTCTCGAATGTAAAAATATCAAAGGGGAAAAAGCTTCGATAAGAAACTACAGCACTTCTTTTATTGCTATCTCAGAGAACTATGGCAGGATATTTCATCTTATAAAACATATCAAGTTTCATTCGAGGGTTTAAGGGCCATTTTACCTTGGATGTGGTATCTAGTTGAGGGGCTTAATATAAGCATTCTAGCAGAATCTTTGTTCGTATCTCATCTACAGTTCAATAGATACAAGCTTGCTTTCTATATTCCACTCTAAGTAGCTTCATAGAGTTTTCATTTTGAAAAGGAATTCATGGACAAAAACAAACAAAATCAAGTAAAGATGCATTGGGACAGCAGCCAGTGTGTTGCACATCCCAGCAAAAAATTTTATCATGGTTTACCATGGTAAATCTATATTTTTACCAAGGTAAACCATGGTAATTTTTTTGCTGGGATAATTGAAGGTATTTTATAATTGCAGTCTTGAGCATTTATTAATAAATAAAGTTTTAAGGACAGCCATGGCATGCAATACATGACTGATTTTTAACAGTAATTGCTTCAATTATTTGAAAAATTTGGCAGACTATAAAACTTTATCCCAGAAACCATTCTACTTTCAAAGGTTGATACACAGCTACTGAAAACAGAAATATAAAAAAATAAATGCTTACTCAGGGTTACAACTATTAAGTTACCCAAAGGACATCTTTCTAAAATTCTGACCAACTCGTAAAATGGAAGGTATAGAGCCCACAGCACAAGGTAGGAAATGATTTGAAAATAATACATGGAAACATAAAATCAAACAGAAAAGAGAAAAAAAACAAAGAAAAAAACCAAAAAATCTTTTAGGAGTTGCTCAGAAAGAGCAACATGGGTGACCAATGCCGAGTCAAAACTTGTGATCAGCTCATGGGAATACACCGTCTGGTCACAACTGAATAAAATTAGCATGAAATGCAATACGCCATACCTGCTAATTGTTCTCAAACTGCAGGGAAAGGAAAAAATTAAAGATCTTATACAACTTTAAAATTGACCTAAAACAGTACTTAGTTGTTCACTTATGTCTGAATGAGAAAACAAGTACTCCAACGACCCAATCAGAAAACTCTACATCCTTTTACCCCCACCCTTATTTGTCCCCACCATTAATCCCCCACTCCTCACCCCTTCCCCTCTGAGCAAAGAGTTTGTGTACGACTGACACATTTACTTAGCCATTACCTCCACAGTAAAGGCATTTATTCCTTTGGGGACTCCTGTTAAATGTGCTGGAAACTTATACTGTACTGCTTTCATCATCTATTTTACTCTCAAAAGCACTTAAAGATGAAACTCAATTATATTCTGCTTAATTTGTTAAATGATCACCTGCAGAATGGCACCACCACAAAATCAATGTTCAAACACTACAATGGAATGTAATATAAAATGCATCACATCCCTTTTTCTTCCATTTGCCACATTTTTTGGTATTTGCATGTTATCAACAAACCTGTAATTACACTAGTAGATACAACTTTAACTAATTTCTTAATATAAAATTTTTTGTTTCTCTGAAAACGTTTTGTTCAGACAGTAGCTTGAATCAAACCAACGGCAACTGACTTGAGGTACACAGAGCAGAATGTCAAACTATTTGAACAAGAAATGAGGCCTACTACTCACAAGGAGGAAAGCAGTTACAAAATGAGATAGAAAGGAATATCAAAAGGCACAAAAATATGATTTAAGTGCAAACACAGTTATCCTTATAATCCTAATCATAATTCAGTATAACATTGTATCCCTATTTCTGTATGGCGTTACTTTATCATGTGACAATAATTTTGCAACTTGAATTGCTACATTCAAGCAGAATAACTCCTTTGTTTACCCTAAATATGCTATTTTCCAAAACACTATGGAAAATACTTGAAAGGAACCGAGATGATTTGGAAAATTTAAGCATAAGTTTTAAAACAAGGTTGTAATGAGTGCCTTTTCCTTGCAGACTTGCACAATACCAACCAAATCCACATCACATATGAAATTCTTCCTCAAAGGTGTGAAAATCAGTTGACACAAGCACAGACCTAAGTTTACACCATTTACTATGGTAACAGAAACTTCATAACCATGGCCCCTAAACTTTGGACATTTCTACCACCTTCACTGAGAAATTTAAAAATATATCAATTTAAAAGCGAGCTGAAAACACTCCTTTACTGGCTACACTTTCACACTGAGTGATTTATTCTTTTAAGTAGGTTATTAACAAGAGTCTCTTTTAAACTTTTTATTACTTGCTGCTATTGTTTTTTTTAATGGTAATGTTTTTATGTTTTAAGTCTTTTTTGCTTTCAAATGTATATGGAAGGCAGGAATAAATATTTACATTATTATAAATATTATTACAAGACGGTAAGAATAGGTTATCAAGACTGTCAGAATGGATTAGTGAAGACTATTGTTGAACATTTCATTTTCCCAAATATCAATGTCTAAAGGCAATGGGATAAAAGTGGTGAGCCCCTTCTTTCTGATTCATGGCAAAAAATTTCTTGATGAAGTTGGCCAGATATGTTAAGAAGAAATTTTCTGGAATATTAGTGCAAGCCTCAATGAAGGCTGCCTCACCTTTTAAAAGTGTAGTATTTGAGGGATTATGAAGTACATCATAGTGTGATAAAATGTTAAGGACGTCTTTGCTACTGTGAAAGCTTCACAGCTGACAGACTGAATCCCTCACCATCCATCAGTATCCGTATGGAAACTAAAACCATTGAATCCATTATAATAATTAAACTATACTTCAAATGTCACACATGACCTTTGACTTAGCCTTACAATTACCTTTGCATTTCCAAAATTGGCAAAGTTAGCAAAACCATCGGATCCTCCTCCTTCAGATTTGGCTGTTGATCCACCAAACGGATCATCATTCTTAACACCACCAAAAGGATCACTTTTGGAATCTTTTGTTTTTTCACCAAACGGATCCAGAGTACTGTCTGTTTTAGAATTGTCTTTGTTTGAGGTCTTTGTGTCAAAGTTGCTTGCAAACGATCCACCAAAAGGATCATCTCCTTTTGCAAAAGGATCATCTTTTTGTTCTGTTTGTCCAGGTGACATTCCAAAAGCACTAAACATGTCTATGGATTTATCGGACGTAGTTGATCCGGATATAGCAAACGGATCTGCAGCAGAGTTGTTGGAAGGAGCAAACGGATCATTACTAACGTCACTTGCTTTGGACGAAGAAAATGAAGCAAAAGGATCGTTAGATTTACTCATGTTTGAAGTGGAAAATGGATCATTGGCTTCTTCTGTTTTGGCAGATCCATTGAAAGAAAACGGATCACTCGGCGATTTCACCGAACTAGCACTTCCGAAAGGATCACTACTGGAAGGAGATGAGGTGTCTGCAGGGCCAAAGGCTTGGAAAGGATCATTGTTTATACTGGATGCAGTACTGGGTGTGGATGTGGTCTTTTGTGGAGCTGCTTTATTTTTTTGCTTTGGTGGAAGAGCTGGGACATCATCTGTTTTGAAAGGATCACTTCCAAAGTTATCAGTACTGGAACTCTGAAACAATAGAACAGGCTCAAAATGAATACATATGTAAATGCTTCTTTATATAAAATGGTAGCATAGCTTATCATTTTGGCCCATTCACCTAACCCCACCCTGAGAAACTGCAAAACTAGTCACACACTGTTAAATTCAACATACCACACAACTAAACATGCTGATTGTGACCTTGCTATAAACTACTATGGTCAAAAGCAAAAACAGATGGCAATGTTTGCCCCACACTCTTTCAAACCCAATCAAGCTAATATCAAACTTAAAACTCCCTGCTTCATTTCCCATGATGCAATTTAAAATAACACTATAACTTGGATCCATCCACAATGCTATACACATACATCCTAGGCAACCAACTTGTTTTTTCAACAAAATTCAGACAGACATGAAATTAAATTTACCTAAAGAATAGGGTGGGCAAAAGTAGTAGCAAGTTTCTGTGTATCTGGCTTGGTGTTACACATTCCCTTACTGAAACTTTCTAACACATCCACCTTAGTGACTACTTACATACTGGAGCAGCTAACTGTTGCCCATAGTAGCATTTTAGTACAAACTCAAAAAACACCAAACACAAACATTCCCATACTATCATGCTTTCAACATTCAGCACAAGATAATACTGTTTTCAGAAGTATTACTTAAAGAGGCTCATTGAGTTGACATTCATTACTTTTGGGACAAGTTTGAAAGAAATCGTTGCATTTACAATGCTTCTAATTAGCCTCATTACTCATGTTTCACTTCCTGCAGTTACTGAAAATGTGAGAAATTGTATTGTT
>WURT03064748.1:0-13697 GCA_009936505.3 Holothuria glaberrima | reverse complement strand
CCCCTATCCCTTTCCCCCTCTCCCCTTTTGTGAAATCCTGGATATCCATCCCAGAAATATGTCACACAGGTGTAACTCAAAGATTATCCTTTGATTATTCCTCCCCACCTGTGAGGTACTACGTATATGGTTCATTTTGCCATTATGTATTGAAGCCTTTAGTTATTTCCAATGCATTGTCCTTGATCAGTCAGTCCATTGCACAGTGCTATGTTCTGTATGCTACAATAATAGGCCTACCGAAATCTTTCGTGTTTGTCGTAAGCAGTAGTAAGTCGCTACTAATTGTCAATTATTAGCTGCTTACTCAAGTTGTTCTTTTATCTAAAACCTCGAATTCTTGCATTCCAACTCTTAATCTAACATCATGTGAAGTTTGAAGTCTCCCTTTTCCCCATCCCTCTCGAGGTAGATCATAAAAGTCGATGTCCCATATCGTCGTACGTAATTTCTGTACCTAGCCAGTAGCCATGCACTCACTAAGCTAGCTATACACCGCATACTCATATGTTGTATGCTACGTAACGTAAATATTGCACAGTTGCAGGAGCCAGGTAACATGTCATGCATATTCATATATAAATTTCGTCACATGTTCCAATTCTGATATCTGATTGGTGCCCTCCGATTTTGGAAGATAAATGCCCAGAAAATAAAGAAAAAGTTAAGACTGCCTTGCCAAAATCTCCAAGACCCTAGTACAGAGCTTAGAACTTCTGAACCAATAGAGGGCGCACGTACGACAGTCGCAAACGTATGTACTAGCTGGTACTAGGGTCTTGACCAAGACTAAGGAGAGGATAGAAGTTTAATTAATACTTTTACTGTTCTCTTTTAATCCCTGTACATTTCTGGGTGGGAGATGGACTCTTTTTTGCCCCTTCATTGAATACACCTCCATGGACAAAGAGAGCATAAGCTTTTCATCTTGACCCCTTTTTGGAGACATCATTTTGCAAAATATCCATTATGAGTCTATGAAGTGAATCTACAGGCTCTGCCAACATTCCATCAAATTAAAACAACTCTTCCTCACCTTAGAGTGATTTTTTTTATTTAATTCTTCTTCTTCGTCCTCTTCACTGTCAGACTCGTCACTTTCCTCTGAATCAGATTGCTGTTGGCTAGAAGTGAATGCTTTGGTTTGAGTTTCTTTTTCTTCTCTTTTCCTCTGTTTTCTCTTCCTTTTACGTTCACGCTTTTTCTCTTTTTGTCTTTTTTCCCTTTCTTCTTCTCTTATGAGGGCATCACCATTTGTTCTGGCTTCCTGTAATAAAAGAATACCAGTTAAAAGTTCATACAAGGTTTATACTTATCACAGTCCAGCTATTTTTATTGCTTCCTTACAAAGCCATCTCAATTACTGACATTATCAACATCATAAAGCATCCATAAAACAAAATATGAAAATAATTCAACCCTTTTCTGACAGCCTTCCCTCTCAACACAATTATGCCCCTTAAAATGCAAAGCCAAGTTCTGATTTACAAACTTGTCTAAAAATACAAACCACTTTCTGCATGGCACTACACTTTTCATAGATGTATCCTAAGTCCTTTGGCTAGAGACCAGAGTTTTCCATTTTGTAAAATTAGAAAATGGAATTTGATGTTTTGGTGCTACACTATCTCAATGGAAGCAATGGGGAAATGATATTACAAAATGGAATTTGGCTTTTAGAAAACAGAAAACTCTTGTCTCTACCTTTGGCAGTTTGGCAGGACCAGTTTTGTATAAAGATGGGTGAAAATAGTACCTTCTTCCAGGCACAACTTTTGGTATTGGTTATTTAAATCAGCACTACACTGATGTACATAACAAACTGCACTTGTGAACTGCTAATCACAACAGGTAACCATGCATGCAATAAGCTGTCTTGCCACCTATCAACTATTGCTGCCTGTGTTGATGAGGAAGTACTGGTTCACACAGTACATCTAATACACACACCTAGAGTAACAGTAGCTGTATGAAACAAAGAAGGTTCTACAAAGTTCCTTATGAGGTTCTACAAGGTTTCTTACTAAAACAAGCAAGCTCTATTTTATTTTCTGCAGAAAATATCAAAGTGATGACCTGAGTGGAAGCCTGCCACCTAGCCCCTAAGGGGGAAGTCACCAAAAGAGATGTATATTCTAACTTTAGGCACAAAATGTCTTTTCAAAATGGGAGTCCTTAGAAGATATTGGAAACTCAAAACCTCAAAATCAAAAACACTTTAGGAACCAGTTCAGAGAAATTCAAAGCTCAGATGCTTGTTGTATAAATTTATCACAACTTAATTAGGAAGGAAACTAAAACACATTCATTTCATGGTTACATGTGACCAAAGAAGGGGGTAGATGGACACACAGTCATCATCCAGGTGTACTTAAAGCAAGACTTGCATTCACAAAAAATTTTTAGGTTCCTATTGGTGTAGAAATATACAATGAGTGACAGCACTTCAATTGACAAAATTCAAACAATGCCCTTCAAACTATAAGCCACTCTGATTGGTACATGATTTGCCCAGCCACATCACACATACGGCAGTGGTATACCCAGCACAATATAGTACAAGGCAATTAAACTACAGACATTTCTCTGGGACATGCTGAAGACACTTATGTTTAAAATTATGGGGGAAGGGGTGGCGATGGGGAGTGGCAGAAATAAACTTGATGGGAAATATTCTCTGTCTGTAGTTAGCTAGTTAGATAAGGTTTTATGGCTCAGTTTCTAACCAATTGGTTTAAGTCGGGTCGGCCACAGCCTTTTTTCCAGTTGTGGCTCACTGGCTTGTTTTCCCTACTCCATTGCTTATGCTGAGCACCAAGCACAATGGCAGTAGCTTCCATTTTTAAATTTTTTGGTACGTTCCGGTCAGGACTCGAACCCCCAACCTTCCGGCTGCAAGTTGGATGCTCTAACCACTTGACCACTTCTCTGTATGTAATTAGGGATAGGCACCTACTATCTGCTCCACATGGTATTAGTTTGATGCTATTATTGAGGTGTACTAATAGACCCTTTTCCAAACAGCAATTACAAAGGATTATGTGATAGAGGTTTGGTAAGTGTTCTTTTTGGCCACAGTAAAATGCCACTTACAAAGATCATACCAAAGCTCTATCCCATAATCCTTTGTAACTGAAAATTTGGTAAAGGGTGTATAGCAGTTCCTTTGATTCCAACACATTTAAACACAATAAAGAAAATGACATTTTGGCTTTACAAAAGTTCCTGACTGAAGTAATCAACAATGGTTTTAATCGACTGAAGTAATGAAGGCATGTTTCAGTCATGTCATGGTGAACTGCAATGACAACTTTTTCTTTGAAAATAAACTCTTAACAGATGTTCATTGATGTAAGCTGCAGCCATATGGGCTGAACTTTACAAATGACTTAAGAGCATGCTTTTCTTCATCAGCAAATTACACTCACTGAAAACCATACATTCTCTAATAAATGCCCTCCCTCTAATAAATACCTCCCTGGAAATTTTTGAAAGGGAAAACAGTTGTTCAGTGGTCATTTGCCAAGGGAGAAGTTGAATGTGTTTGGGATTTTTTTATTGAAAACAATGGGACTATAACTACAACAGGTACAGGGAAACTGCAACATTGCAAGGAAGAGGCAGAATTAGAGGTGCCCTGCAAGGTAACCTTCACTGCATCTAAGAAACTCATAGCCCATTTGAAGACACTACTATAGGCTTAGTGGTGAGCTAAGTTTTTTATTAAAATATGCCATCAAATAAATGCCCCCCTTTTCAAAAATGCAACGCCACCTGGGGCGCTTATTAGAAAATATATGGTACTTGCATGACACACATACATACAGTTGCCTATCATGTAAGTATAACTGTTTGTTTGATTTTTCCTCAGAATACTTTATCTCCAAAGCTGTAAAAAAGTGAAGAAGGAATTCAATAAATCCACATTTCAAGCAAAACAATGTTTACATCTCACTCAAGATTGATCCAACTTCAGATATTCTCCAATGTAGGTTTATAAACCAAGTAATTTACGTCTCACATATGTAAGTTCTACAATATTCTTTTAAATTGAAAAAGACAGTCTCTGTTAAAGATACATATTGAAGCCATCACTGACATAGTATAGCTGTAAGACTTGTGCTGAACAGTAGCAAGCAAAAAAGTAGATACATGCACAAAGGTTGTAAAGAAGTATACTAAGAATGATGTGGATGGAAATGTCACTCCCTAAAACAGTTTAATTTTCCAACTTATGTGAAGAACGTGCATAATATGTGTTGTAAGTCACTTGTCAGCATGTCATAGAATATTGAAGGTTGCGTAATACTACAATAGGGAGATCCCAATTTGCCATTGCGCAATTCCACCATGCCACAAGAACAGCTTTGAATAGAAGCTTAAAGGGCAACTGCTATCTTACAAATATTTGAATAAATGCATTCCACTATCCTTATTCATGAACAATTCTTTTTTGCCATGGTGCTGTATTTCTGTTCCCTCAGTGTAAAATTAAAGCACAGTACAACAACTGCTTGGTTTACCCTAAATATGCAATATTTATGGTATGAAACATCAAGGAAGATACCAGCATGGGAAAAACAAGGAAAGTGGTAAGATTTATCAATGTTTAAATAATGGTGGGACTACTGCTTATTCCCTTTTACCACATAAGAGCTTGTTTATCGGTGAAAACTCTGGCAATATGTACATAACAATCTGACTTTAAATTATTTGCACAGGGAATACCTTTAAATTTTGTTTTGAATGATTCAATATCTCTTAGAATGAAGCATGTTCCTGTTTACTCTGCAATATTATTGGGACGATTACACAATGCCATATCTCATTGATAAGATTTATCAGTTTGAGAATGGCACCTTTCTTGTCAAGTACCCTGCTAAAATAATTGTTGAAAATATTGCAATGAGATATACTTTGCTCATTTATGTCATTTTATGAAGAATTTATGACAAGCAGCAAGAAGATTTTGTTAATACTGTAACAGCATAAGGATGTTCAGTCACAACAGAATGCATTTAATGAACGAAAGAAGGGAGTGACACTGGTGAAGGTACAACTGATGCAACTGATCTTAAAGGGAAATACTGCTATAAAATGTTCCAACATGTCATACAAAGAAAATAGCTAAATCATCAAAATCACTATAAAACCATGCAGTCTTACCACTGAAGTCCAGCATTAGCTTTATCTCCTCAAAATATTATGCATTACAATTCACTTAGTTGAAGTGGAATAATTTGAACTTTAGAAAGTTTGGGCCAAAAAGTTATTCTTGACCAACAAATAACTGAATTTCTTTTTGTAAGAACCTTATTTCCTGAAAAGAAAGCTTTCGAAGTTTTGCCTCAGTTTGAATTATATCCATCATTCGGTATCTATAAATATTGGCTATAAATATATAAAAATTTTCTGTAAAGCAAATGCAATATTTTACTAGATGCAAAGAATACAGAAATAATTTTCAGGAACAACCTAATCATTCCATTAAATATGAGAAACAGTTTTAACTTGTTATCACTGCTGACCCTCAGTGGCTACTTACTACTGTATTTTTCTTACCCTTAACACAATGTTTATATTGGGTAAATATGGGTCAATCACCTAGTGAATGCAATACCATCATTCATTTAGTATGCTCTGACACCAAAGGGGCTTTTTGTATATTTCCTTCCAGCTCATATCCAAACTACGGAACTTGGAAAACTGGACTAAAAGCAAGTCTGATTGCTGGTGTCTCCTGAACAACATCAATGGGCCTTTAGTGTGTTTTTGTTTCATTAAAATGGGAGACTGTCCCATTGACTTACTGTCTAAAGGAATGTAGGTGCGATGAAGGAGAGATTGGGAACAATCTCACAGATATTTATGGCTGCTGTATAAAGAAGATCCAACTGTAGTTTGCATACTCATATGGCAGAATGTCAAATCAAAAAACTTCAATGCGAAGGACTATTCAAACAAAACCTTCTGGATTACTTTGTTTTCTAACTTTGCTCATGACGGTATATATATGTACATATATATATATATGCAGTTGTCCCCAGTCCCCCCGAGCTTCCTTTGAAACACCAACTGACCATATAATATAACCCTTAGTTTACCTTACATGTATCTTCGATATATTAAAATAAAATTCAGAAGAGCCTATAAATGTTTTAGTAAACCTGAGTATGAAATTTCACATTGGGCTGAGTACATCTACTTATACTCTTCCAAAACAAGGTCTCCAATCATGCCCACTGTAATGTGGGTTCAGTGGGATGGGGGAGGGGATCATGCATCACCTGACTTGCCCCTACATTCAAAAGAAAAATCTGGCATGATGATTACTACCAAAATTAAAAGTATTGAAAATGTAGTGTATGCATGTATATTACAGTATAGTGTACTGTATGTAAAATGTTTCAAGTCCTTTTTTCAATATTTCTGTATCCACAGTTAAAACATTAATGATCAGAACCGCAATACCTGTGCAACAAGTATAAACATTTGACTCTTTACAAAGGTTCTAAAAGCAGATTGCTGATCACTGGGGGATTTCCAACTCATGATGTTGCAACCAGCATGAAGAATCAAGCAAACAAGACATGCATATGAATACATGTGTTTCCAGAAATCTATACACCTGTATGGAACTGGTTCAGTGCTACCATGTTACCCTACAGTATTGCTGGTGTAGAGCCTTATTCAAGCAAACATTACTACTACTGTATTAGTCCTTTCAGAGGTGCACTGATATTACTGGTCTTTACGCTGGTGCTGAATTAATTTTTTAAAACTGTTTAATTGTCTTGAATTTTCAGAACTAATATTTCCTGAGAAAACTGTCTCTTCTTGACAAGTAATAAACATGAGAGTTGCAGCACAAATTTTGTCACATGGTGTATATTTTGTTAATGTTGGGAGGCTATATTCTACAAAATTCCTTGCAAGGATAGGATTTGTAGATTAGCCCAGTTTTCACTTTTCACTTACACAGCAGCTAGGTCAGCATCCTTGTCTACACTAACTACCTTTAAACATAAAAAAGTTGCAGCTGAATATTCTTCCTTATGGTATAAAATTTGAAAACTCTTGGCAGTGTTCAATTTGATATATTTAATCAAAACTATAGACATCTTTGACCAAAAATAATGCTCACATATGCAAAGGTCTACGCTACTAGTGCTATGCCTGTACTAGCATGTTTGTTAGTACTCATACCAATATTACCATGGAGGTCTAACCTAGGCCCCGTCTTATAGACCTTACCATCATTTTTTTTTCAGCCTTCAGATATTCCCACTGAGTTTGAACCTCATTTTGTACATATACTAAACTATGCTTACAATAAAAATCATGATTATCCCTGTTTGCATAGGATACAATTTCAGCTGGTGCATCTGCTTTAGTACTGAACTTACATCAGCAAGGAAGGCTCCATTACATCTTTGAAAATGTTAATGCATTATACAAAATGTTTAAAATGGATTGTCAGACTATATTATTTACTACATTGCAGAAACCAAAGGGGCTAGGGTGTAACAAACTAATACTTTGCACACACCATCCCTCTTAGGTGGATACGCAGCACTAGATGCATGGTAACATTGGGTGGATGTGCCCACTTGCAGTACTAAAAGCGTTAAAATGGGAAGGTGATAGAGATGAATCAGGTGTCCAATACTTTATGTTGCATGCCTGCTGTGCAGGCAACCTCTAACTTTTGTCACTGCTTTGTCTTTAGACAATGTTTCATATTAAATGGTTGATAGAAGGGAAGGCCTTTGTTTGTTAGATAGGTTTTATGTATTACTTTAAACAAACAGGTTTAACATAACAGAAAGAAAGAGTAAGAGTGATCATTTAGACAGGAATTTTGAATAAAGCTCTCGGGAATCTGCCATTGCCAAACAATTTGATTGATTTTCTTTAACTTAACAAACCTAGTTTGGTTTTTCAATGAAGTTCAACAAAATATTAAAGAGATCACAAGACTACTTTTTTCAGAGAAGTCGCACCAGAACAGAACCTTAAACTGTCATGACAATGGGATGAGGGACAAATGATGTTTATAATTCATTGCAATGTATGAATCATGGAAATTACACTCTTAACAGTACAATGCACTTACAAATTGCACAACCACTTACCATCGCTTTCAAATGAGAGAAGGGTCTCTATGGCAGGAAGAAATGTTTTTGTAATCATAATGTCAGATTTAAAACTAAAATCAGAATTACTTGTTTCAACCAAGCTTTAGTTCTAAATTCATGTCGTCTTCCATACATTGCATTGAGAAAGATTATTCAACACAGGCATAATTAAAGCTGACCTGAACAAGAGAACAGTTTGAAGTAAATCTTCATCATCCACCCATAAGTATATCTGCATGACAAATATGTTCACAGCAAGCCTGCTGAGTAGAGTCTACTTAGCTCAAACTTTCTATGACTATTTTGATTCAATAATAGACTGCACAGCCAGCTATGCAGGTTATTCCAAGGGCAGTGGTAGACTCTGTGTCCATGTGTATCCAATAAAACTGTAACCCACCATTCAAGACAAAGTGTAACCACAAAGGAATGAATTACATTGTCTGTACAAAGTTACAAACAATAGATTAAATAGTCCATCCACTTCCTTTATACAACAAAGACATTATGTATTTGCTCAATCTGTTCTTTGTCTGTGATTTAGGTAGGCAATCTGTGCATGTCATAGGCTCTATGGTGAAGGATTCCCACACACTCCGAAACAACTGTGAGCTATGCTATTCAATGCTTTGTAAATAACTAACACCATGGATACTATTCACAATATAGTGGAATTGTATCGGTGTTTATTTTAATACACATGTTGTACACAGAAACAAAAACTGGAACCAAAATATTTTGTAACTTTATGACCTCTACAAGCCTCATATCAGTACACCACATGAATGGCATACAGAACTTTGGCATGTAGAAGAAAACCCTATCATATGCAGCTTATGTACTTAATGGTTCTACTAATTCAATACATAATTCACTATTAACATTTAAAATTTATTAATCTTTTTTTGTTTTCTTTACTAAGTACTGGCCTTGGTATTTCATTAATCAGATCCATGGTTCCTGACTGACATTCATCTCAGATATGACAGTATATTGCAAGTTAGTACATGAAAGAGAAGGAGTTGCCATAATTGTTTGAGTTTCTACCCTTTCTGTTATTTGATATTTCCCACTTTCACCATATTTTTTAAGACATGCAAATATACCTATTCATGGATTTTCTTTCAGCAAAATAGCATCGACAGATAACTTTTTAAGTTCTAGTTCATTCCATCATACATATTGATTTTTTCAAAATTTATCTAAAAATGAAACAGGGATGATTAGGGATAATTCTTGAAGCATATTTTGGAAAAGCCAATGACCCTAAATTATAAAATATTTAGCTAAACATGCTTCCTACAAAATGGCATAATGGTGACTATATGCTTTCATTTTTTTTCTCTATTACAAGTTAAACTATGTGAACCTTCAGTAAATTTTCAAATTTCAAAACTTTCAAAGTAAGATTCTCTGTTCTACTCTTTACTTATCTTCTGTTTGATGTTCATAGTTAAGAGCAATGGGTTTTTACAAATTTGCTTTTTGGTTCTGTTCTTGACCTTGCAGAGTTAACCTGCTTCTTTACAATAATGTATGGGATGTGCTTAGGCCAGGTTGCACTGGGTCTTAGCAGCCAATACTCATCTATTTTGTCACTCATGAAAAATTGGTTAAAATCTACCCAGAACTCTTCTTTGTCATATTCTGATAAGTAGCAACAACATTAGTCCCCAACATTTTCAATAAGGTATTTTCATCAATCATAACACAGCACTCTGGGCACACCCAAGAAATGTAAACCTTTAATTTAACTTTGGTAATGTGTAAAACATAATGCACAATAGTTTAGACAGGAAATGTATAATGATTAGTATGTCTGTTAGTTACATTGTCGTTATATTTACAGCCCTACTTCTCTATTTTTGTACAGGCAATTTAGTCTCATAAATATTGAAAAAAAAAGGGTTTCAAAAAAAAAAAAAAATGAAAATAAATTATGTAAAATTTACAGACAAACTGCACCAACTTCAACAATCTTATCAAAAGAATGCGATAAAAAAGAAATGATATATGTGTGGGCAGATTATACCAGGTTAACATTTTTGCATTAACCTATGTTACTTGCAGAATGTCTCCCATATAGAATATTACTAGCAAAGCAAGCATTCTTTGTAAACTAAGGCTATAATAATAAGTACAACATAAAGGAACTTTTTCATGGCATAAATGTGATTTCAATTTCACAATGTAATCATCAATGATGTTTAAAGGAAGTGAACATAAACATTGAATCCATGAGCCAAACAATGTTACAAAAAGTTGTGATTGCTGTATTGATGTTCAAGAATGTAATAAGAAAAACACTGTAAAATAGAATTCGTACCTCAAATGACGGTTTGTTGATCCTAGTTTTCTCTTCTGCAGACAAAAATTCAAACAAAGATGATGCAACTATTATCAGCAGAGCATACATGTATCTATGAAGAACAATATCACAAAAAGGCTTTCATTCTCCTTCACTGCAACAACTTGTAAAACCTCCTCACAGGAAACTTATTATTTGTAGTAAGTGGGGGGTGGGGGATGAATAATGAGGCAGATAAATTCTTTGAAGATTGACTAGCCCTTTCTCCTTCCCCTTCACTCCTTCCTTTGTTTACATGACCTCTGTATGGTTTAAAGGGTATAATTTGTTCCCATGGTTTACAGTCCAAGTCGTGACTTTCATTTACATGTGTGGTACTCAGGGTCTGCCTTAAGGATATTTTTTTGCACAGCAAAACTGCTATGCATTTTGTATTTTATATAGCAATTTGCAATTTGCAATTTTTTTTTTTTCAATTTCTGTATAGCTGCTGTGCCCAATTGCATTGCAAACTGGGATGCAAAACTGGCTATTGCAGACCCTGGTGTTACTCAGATAACACATGTTTACACTTTCTTAAGATAAAACTATAATAAGCTTAACAGAAAGGTAGGTTTAACTGTAAATGCATATCTGAATACACAGCTGCCTGCCATGGGACAGAGAACTGGCATTGCTCACTTTTTATAGAAGTTCTAGTTGAAGGTGATGATGTATGTCGAAAGCCGTTTTTCTTTTGTCTATGATGGTAGTCACAATAATGGTCATCGGAATCAGAAGATTCATCAAAGTAGTAATTTCCAGGAATGTCTGACATAAAAGAAAACAAGTGATCATGAATATTAACAACAGAATTATGGGTTATCACAAATTATTGACTTGCATTGTCCCAAAATACGATATCATTTACATCATTCCAATGTGTAACTGGTCGTAATACTTTGGCACAGAAATGACAATTATTCAAACTGGACAGGTCTCCAAGTGTACATGCAACATTGACTTGTATGACTTATGTACAGATCAAAGAGATTTTTGAAACTTCATTGTACAGTAAGATGGTTCAACACAGAGGATTACAAATACAGCAATGTAAAATAGAGGAGCTGTTTAGAAAGGGTTGACAAGGTGTTGTAAAGTTTGCAAACTTCAGCGGTATGTAAATGACATCGGCTAATGAAACTACATCATCTGAGAGGAGATGCTAACCACAGTCAAGGGGATGGGGGAGGGGGCTAAGAGTTAACTTTTGTGGGAAAATTTGAACCATGTGAGACAATGAGAATCTATCTTTGATCACTACCATTGTAAGGCCCCATACAAGAATGGAGAGTCACTAGAAGCATGGTTATGTTATTGAGATTTAAACAAAAATAATATACACCCAAGAAGTAGATCAACTAATTATTAGACTTGGGGAAAATTCAATACACATTATCTAACTTGGAGATACCATTCACTGGAACAGTCCTTGACATTAGAACCAAGAGGGCAAGACCATATACAAAACTTTGCAATTGACATTCCCCACTGAAAAATATGTGCAGCTGATGTGCTATTGCTAACCCCCACACCATACCTTTAAAACCCCACAATGGCACTCTTAACTGTTGAAACCATGACCAGTGTAAGATTCTTTTGTTATTAATGGCAACAACAACCAGCAAGTTTTTTTTTCCATAAACCAGTTCAAATACTAGCCCCATAAGTTTCCAACTCCCCTCCCCCAAGGGTTTCTTATCCCTGAAATTTTCTTCAAACACAATTTTGATTTTCTTATTTTCAATTTTTTCAGACTTATAAACTTTGCAAGGATAGCATGATTTAACATGTAAACCATTTACACATACAAATTTTTCACAAAGGAAAGGTATCCCCCTCCCTTAACTCCCCTACCCAGGATGCTCTAACATCCACCTCCAAACAGAACTATTGCAAGGAATACTGTATGTACTAAAAGTGGTTACTTCAACTTAACCTACAAAACTGAACCTTTCCAACCTAAAGGAAGAAACTGTGCATGATAAAGGAATGTATGCTTCAACACAAAAATCTCCTTAGACTATTTGTTGATTATCAAAGTGGACCTTAAAATTTCCATACAGTCACTAGCAATAAGAGACCATACTAATACTTCTCCACTAAAGTCTAGTAGGATGCTAGTAACCAACAACAATGAACAAATTTTTTATTTATTCTTCATGTACCGTACAGTGATATTCATTTAACCAGCATTGTTATCACCACCAAAGCTACTTCCAAAAGGTTTGACCACTGTCTGAAGATTTCATTTATGGAAAAATGTAAGGCATTGTATGGCATAATTTTTTTATTCTTGTCAAAGCTGTTCAGGAAAATAATAATACACAATAAAGCAAGTGGCTGTGATATAAAAGTACTGTGAAGACAATATTTACAGTACTTGTTGACATCCTTTAAAAGTTCATCTGTACATAAACTGATAACTCCTAAGATGATATTTGAACGTTCATTGAACAGCCCACATAAACACTGCAGGAATTTAGTACTGCTGTAATGCGTATTGAAAAAGGTGTATTGACATTTTAATCAAATAAACTTTGAAGTTGACATACTCTACTGTAAAATAAAATGATAGAGTGTTCTCCTAATTTTTAAATGTATGGTAATCACATACTTTGATATCTTTTGCAATAGACCTCCTTTACATTGCTCATAAGATAGTCAAACTTAAGCATTCAAGTGTTGTTTCCCCCATTTTGTTGCCCCTTTGCTCCTAAATTGATCTTGAGGATTTCCCATCTCCTGGACTTTAAACTTCTCAACATTCATATCTCACAACTTCAACATGTAAACTACAGTACTCAATAACAGTACCGATCCACATACTGATAAGCTCTGATACACAAATACAAGGCATGAATAACCTGCCTTTTAACTTCAATCACTGAATACATTCAACCACACTGTACTTATAATGTATACAAACCCATGAAGTATGTCTAAAAGAAATTAAATTTTAATCAAGGGTGTGAAACTAAAAATGTATTCATTTGTTTAAGTTTATCAGGCAAAAAGAATAACTTATCTTTATAATTACTGCTGCAGAGTGCTATTAATGTTGTTATCCATGTATTTTTGATTCACTAAAGGGGTTGGAAGGTGGAAGACTTAAAGTGGGCAAAGTAAGAGTGGGAAAAACTAGAAAGCCAAAAGGCTTAGTGATTCCTTGCCATATGATATATTGTAACAAGATTGAGTCACCCACATGA
>WURT03064737.1:0-10967 GCA_009936505.3 Holothuria glaberrima | reverse complement strand
GTCCAAATCAGCCTCAGCAGCTAGTCGCGTAGGGTATCTGCTTAAGTCAAAGTAGCCCATGGCTTTGTAAGTACATGAATGTAGAAATCAAACCTTTAACTGCTCCTTAAGTTAATATTTCTTGATTTTGTATAATTATACATTGAAACACGAACAGACTAAAGATTCATATTAGTTGTTTTATGAAATATTTATGTACCGTGTTTAAACATATTTCTTAATGATAAGTAACGCCTTAGTTTTCGAAATTGGGTGAAACTTTGAAAGCAAAAGTTATGTGTTCTTTTTAACATTTTCTCAACTAAAATTTACTCAAATGTTTTCTGAACACAAGTAGAAATTTAATATGAAACACTAAACATTCCATGGTTGACTGGTTAAGGGCGTAGTAAGCAGAAGAGAACTCGCACACCACCTAAATTGACAGTAAATGTAGTTTTCGAACCGCGACCTAGCTTCCTGAGGGGCGAAATATTTTTTAGAGGGGGATAAACTAAAATAAATTAAGGCAATTTTTAATTTGGATGCTTAAGGAGACGACACTTTCTCTAGGTGTCCCCTGCCCTCTTAGCTAAGGTCTTGGCAGGGACACTGTTAATTGGGAGAAGGGAGGGCTGCATAGCTTTAATCTGAAAGTCTAAGCAAATTTGCCGAAAATAGAAAATTCTCTCCCGAATGGGGGGGGGGAGCTACTGCCTCCATCCCGTGCCTTTTACTACTATGCTAGCACTGTAAGACAATATATTACCGTCCTAAAAAGACGTTGTCTTTAAATTAAAAAATGGACATCGAATCATAGCCTAACAGGCTTTACGGTAATACAATTTGTGGAACATGTCCACAAAGCAGGTAGAGGATTTTAATAGATTGTACTTGAAATGCAATATCACATCGGCTGAAGGCCAATCAAAACACATGCAGGCTAATGCCTGCATCTTGGAGGAAGAGGAGATTTGAATCTTGCCAAATGTTCTTCCATGTATGTGGGCCGGTACCTCTGTATCTTTAGATTGACCCGATAATGACACATTCAAGCCTGGACACCCAATAATATTCCTTTCAAAGAATAACAAACACTATAGTAAGAAACACTACCGTCTTGTCACGTTGGTTGTAAGGCTTACACCCACAATTTTAGTTTGGCGGCAGCTTGCAACGGCCCTTAACCACTGGCGTAGAGGGTGGACTGGGTGGACAGTGTCCAGGGGCCCAGAGGGTTTAGGGGGCCCCGACCAAATGCAGAAAACAAATCTCAAAAAACCGTAACTCTGCCTGCCGTCTTACCACACAGTACAGTCCAGAAAGAAATTACCACAAAGCTATCAACAACTTACTGCAGAAAGGAACCACAAAGCCACCAACAACTGCAGAACTGCTTTTGAAGGACCAGTCTGTTAAGAATGGGATACGGAATTGAACCCGGATCTGGTGCATGTAAGGTCTCACTCTTACCCGAACCTCCCCATGGATATTGGAGGGCCCTTAGAAAAATGGGTTTATGATACCATTGGTTTGGGGGCCCCTCGCTGTCGCATGTCCATGGGCCCCCGAGGGTCTTATTACGCCGCTGCCCTTAACAAGATAACTGTATACTCACTTAGGAGTGGTGTATCGTCCCCTGAGGCCGGAAGCATTGTTGCCACAAGCTGTTGGAACAGCACGAGGGTTAACACGTTAGTCATGACGAAAGAAACTTTCTCCCCAGACTCCGGAGGAAGGAAGAAGACTAGAAGGTTCATCATGGACAGGAGGATACACGGTAAAATGACGTTTAGGGCAAAAAATGACGCTTCAGTTCGTTCAAATTCGAAAGTGAACCTCACGTAGGAATACTCGTCACAACTCTCACAGTATGCCAATGTCGAGTCGTCTACGTTAATCTCAGAGAGACGCCACATGCCGTTCTTAACGAAAGTTTCCACTACCTTTTCGTAGGAGTCAAAATGAGAGAAGGTGATTTCCAACTGAAAGAAAAAAACGTACAAAATAAGCTTATGTGTGAGTAGATGTTATTATCACTCCTACTCGTCTGTAATTTCGAGTAATCGCATAGATGTATAGGCGAGGGGCCGGACTTGGCGATAAAGCCCCTATTCAAAAATGTGTGGGGTTGGGAGCTTAAGTATAATTTTACTCCCTAATTTTCAAGGAGGAAGTCTCTTGTTTGTTCCCCGTGTGAAATATATCGAACTTTACCAATAATATATCGAACTTTTTTAAATAAATTTACTTCAAAAACTACACTAACTGTCACGTGAGATTGCATCTAAGGACGTTCTTTTCAAACAGGATAAATGAGACACTGTTCTACAAAAACACGAAAATAAGGCACTTTTGAAATTATGACTTACCCTCTTCCTTTCATAAAGCCAGGATATATACGTAATGTTACAGTGCTGTACATCGAACGGAAAGTAACGAACGAGTAGCTTGCAGAATGTCTCCGTAACAGCAACGCTGTACCACACCACGTTTCCCATGTAGTCTACCGTGGCAATCATATTATTGTGGACCTCAAAGCTTTCACCTGAGCTGCAGGTGTGAGTGTGAAAATAGTTGAAAAGGTAAACATTAACATCGTTTCGTGTCTTCTCTTTTTAGGAACGGATATACATTTACCAGTCAATACCAATCAAAATCTGGGATTTCTATCATGTGACGCACTTTTCAGAAACGATAATCTGAATTATTTCTTGATGGTGACATCGGACCATCCCTAAATTCTCCTTCGTTAATTTGAAATATCTGCAACTCTACTCCTGATTTTTGAAACAAAATGTGATCTTTTTGGAGGAACATTGTTGCTTATCTAACATGAAGAAAATAAATTGATATTAATGTAAGGTGATCTGGCAATACTCAAACAGTGAAACATCTGATTCTGTAAATTTGTCTTTATATACTGGTAAACATACTTGACTTGTGAAAATCATTGAAATTTAATGTAGTAAAGAATACATTGCATAACAAACAACTCATATGATAGGGGAGGGCGGGGAAGGGGGAAGGGTTAGTAGCACTGAAATCAAACACCGGAGCAGTGTACGTACTCGACAATAAAACTCAACACAGGTTTACTTTTTCTGTAATACAGTTTAAGGAGCTTTCCTTTCAAGCTGGAAGTGGGGCTAAAAGTAAGCTTTGTTGGGAAAACTTTTTCTGTCTGGAAAACGGACATTAGGCCCTTGAACTTTGAGTGCTTATGTTGACAGGACTGGAATATTTTGCATCCAAATTTATCAGTTATGGTCCTTAGGCAGAGGCGTCGAAACCGCTACGGCAGGTACGGTATTTGCTGTACCACTTTTCAGCGAGTATTTAAAATGATAATTATAAAAAAAAGGGAAAAGTGAAGGTTAAAAAACAATTATTTTCCCATTCTCCGATACTGGCTTATAGTGTTTCTGTGAGGGCACCATGTATTGAGTTAATTCAAAAGTCGACAAATTTATCACTAGAATGCATCTAAGGACACGTACGTAATAACTCAAAAATTTCTCAAAGGCGAGGGGACACCTTAGACCCCTCCCCCCATATTAGTCACCTCAGACACCAGTTTCGGCTGTACCACTTTAAAACTAGTTCCGACGCCTCTTTCCGTAGGCATAACAAATTATGATTCGTCTTGCTATCGTAAGTAGGACTCGTACACACAAATAGAAAACAAATTAGGAACTGTTTATATAAAAAGGAGTAGGCTCATTATGGTCCGGGTGAGGTCGTCTAACGTACCGCCTCAAGTGTCCTGCATAATTATGCAGGTTGTAAATTTTGTCCTGATGACAGTTTTGTCTCTTGCAGGTACGTGAACGCCTCTTTCCTGGAAAGAGGCACCCAATAAAGCATCCAGATGGGGACCACCACACCCCTTCCCCTTCATCACTCTGCCTTTTATTTCAAGCTACCGATTTTTACCCCCATCCTCTAACCACGACCCCTCTCTCTTCAATCCCCCTCTACACCCATGCAAAATTCTAATCCAGTCATCGTTTGCTGATAAAGTAACAGTGGACATAATTTTGTGGAAAAGTGATATGACAAACCCTGGAGGTAAATTTTACTGCCTAAAAATGTGACAAGTTAATAATTAAAAGGATTTCTAAAAAGTTGGGGAGGGAGTTGCACATATCCTGCCCATCCTGGCTGAATTTCATCCATATAAAATGATCCTATCATTTTCTTTACAAGACTAATTTTAAGAATTTTATACCTTTCTGGAACTGTCAAATCTGGTGTCCAGATCTCTTCTACAGAGATATCAACAGTCTCCACTCCGTCGTGTTGAGCTGGATCCCAGATTAGCTGTTCGTCTACCCACGTCTAAAACGAAAGGAATTAAAGCTTGAACAATATCACTTGAGAAAACAATTCCTTAGATGCAAATGACAAAAGACTGAAATAATACACCACCGGTCAAACGTTAACGAAAATTTAAATTCTGTAAAACGCATTTGCTGTTTTGGGTCAAAATTTGTCTTCTCTGCGGTCCCGTCGAACTCCTCTGCCTCATAAATCATTCCCATTTTGTACTCCAAACAATTTTAACAACGTATAGAGGTATTTCGTGTGATGTCACACTATTGGAATTGCCCGACATTCCCGGGCACAATACGCGCGTAGAAGGCATTTTTTTGCAGCACACGCGCACGACATAACCATGCATGAATACTACTATCCTCAATGGACGCTTGCACGATAAAATGTCTGACAACCAAAAGAGACGCGAGATCACGTGACATTGGTGAAACACCGCTATAGGTATATATTCTTGGAGAAAAAGGTTCTGGTCCCTGTAACCCAAAGCCAATCCAGCAAACTTACAGTTCTTTCCCCATAGGTTTTAGCATGAGATTGAACCAAGCCTTATTTTAAGCAGTTAAGCGGACACAGACCGAGTGCCAAAGCTGAAAAAATGTAGCTCTCGGTTGTATGATTTTCAGGCAGAAACGGGAGCACCTGTTTCTTAACCAGGAGTGGCCTTTAGCAATTGTTGATTCATACAAAGTGTGATACGTCCAAACAACGAAGCTTTAGCAGACGCTAAAAACAGAATATTGCCGACTCCCGGTTGTCTTATTTGTTAGCGGACCGGGAGCAAAACATAACGAACCACGAGGTTAAAAGCGCCCGGCACCCGCTTTATATAAGCCTTGGATTGAACTTACCACAAGCATGTCGCTCTTGATGGTAATTAATTGGCTTTGTTCTTCCTGAAAAGAGACAAACATGAAAAATGTCATTACAATAAATTCAAATTTTTGGAAAGTTTGAGTAATTGTTTTCACATTATACATACACGCTATTATACAAACCTGTAACTGTGATTTAAAATCTTTCTGAATATTCAATTGCTATTTTACGTGTAAGGAAAAACCTACATATAGGCCGTCCGTTCCATTAAATGTCACACTTTCACGGTCGCCATGTTGACTCAGCTAGGTCTGCTGTACTCAAAGCAAATGAATATCAAAATGAAAGCAATTAAACAACAATAAATATTATGTAGAAGCTACAAAAACACCCCAATGCTACCGAATGAAGGGAACCTTAAAAGCAACCCTTTCTTCTCTGTCTTTCATTAAAATGAGACATTATATTCCCGCTTTTTGATGTGGCCATCCCCTCCCTCCCCTCTCCTCCCCTCCCTCCTCTCCCTCCCCTCACTCCCCTCCCCTCACTCCCATCCCCTCTAGAATCTCCATCCAAACGTCCGTCCTATTCACCCATCCGCTTCCTCACATCACCCTCACTGAAAAAACACATATATCCACATTGGCTAAGTGAATGCCACGTCCAATTGACCTGCCTGAAAATGGTCAGACCGTCACATTTACTGTTTTGTCCATAATTTACAGTTCGGTTTTAGGACATCTCCCTCCCTCCCCTGGATAATTTCGACAGGACAACTTCCCAGGCACTAACCCCGGGACAATTCCCACTCGAACAATTTCCCAACATTCAATTCTCACCCATGTCAATTCCAAATTTTATCGTGGTGAAGTTGTCTGAGGGACAAATGTTATGTGTACGAATTTCCCCAGCCAGAATTGTGGGGGCTAGTGGGGTATTTCGGTCACCTTACCCTTCAGGTGTAATAGTAAACTTGAAGATACAGTTCATTGACACTAATATCTTCAACTGAAATATATTTCAGGGTTCCTCATTTACAACGGTCCTAAGCGAAAGGGCTGGTTACATAGCATACTCCACCTACACAATAAAATGTTTGGGTTTGCAAAACACCTTTTGTCTAGGGCAGTCAACACAACATGTTCCGAAATTCGTCATAACATTTTAGTTCTGAAAATATTACTTACAAAGCTGATGAGAGATATCGGTTTTACTTCTAGTCCCACTAACATTGTTTCATTCACGTTAAGTATTGGCCGTGGTGATGTAGGACCATATGTATCGAGTAATCTCTCCAATAATCGTGCCTCTGGCGTCTTGATTTCATCGTAATCATCTCGCGGCTCTTCGTCTTTAAATGCAGAAGATAAGTTTGATGGATTAAAATAACTTGCACATTAGGCAATGTTCTAGTTTTGTGTGGTAACTGTTTCATGGTGGCCATTAGCAAAGCTCCTCCACCGAAGGGGGAGGGCAACAACCCGAAACCCAGTCAAAAGCAACGGGTTACCAAAAGGATGACGAAAGCAAATTAAGAAAGAAAAGAATATTTGAAAAACGTGTGGTTAATTGAAGAAAAGTTTAGGTTTGTCTTGAAGAAAGTTAAAAAACAAGTGAGCTTTTGTTGTAGATAATTTGAATAAGGTGGTTTTCGTTTAAAGAGTCTGACCTCCATGAGAGCTAAATCAATTTATCGTCGGGGTAACTGGTAGCTATTGCGAAATAAATGCTTTATCGTATCCATTAGAGCTCCCCGGCAAAATTGGAAAATCTCGCCGACAGGGTGCAGCTTTCTCAGAAGGAGTGCATGCTCTTTGCCTCCAACCTGGTACCAACACGGGACTTTCAATTGTCTCAGAATCGATTTCACACAACCATGAACCTGTTTGTTGAAGAATCTAGAACATAGTCACCTGGAGAAGAAACGTTGAGATTTTAGCACAGAGCTGAAAAACCCGGGGCTTAAGCCCCCATCCCCCCACCCGTCCCCAAATTTGGAGTCCTCAAAAGCCCGATACATGAAAACAAAATGGACAAAAGTAAAAAGTTGATTTCTGAAAAGTTTTAAGAATAGTATTTTTGGCCATGTAACAGGTACTTGTTTTATGATTACTACTTGTATAAAGCTTGAGTGATATTATTTCAAATTCCTACGACATCTACTCCATACAGCTCCATCATCAAATCTTTAATATCAAAATTTGGCCTAATTTTCATTTTGAAGTCTGATTCAATACGTATTAAATACCATTTGAGGATAGATCAAATGATCCAATCTGGTGCCCACAACTTTGTAAATAGCCCAGAGTTTCTGGGGGTCCCACCTTCGATCCCCACCGAAATGTTACCCAAATACCCCACCAAGAGTCATAGGAGGCCCAAGACCCTACGCTCTCCGAAGTAGTATTACGGGAACTCATTTACCACCTGTAATGTTTTTGCAGTCCCCTCCCCTTATTCCCAGTCCTCGACTTGCAAATCTCAGTACCCCTCTTGAGAAATATTATTTTCTTAATATTGTACTCTAAGATTCCAAGATTTCTTGTGTTCCATATTAGATATCAAAATGTCCTGATGATCAATTTCAAATGCTTCGATATCAAATGACTTTGGGATCCTTAAAGGCCTGTTCATAGGTAAATGTCATGCCTGCCTTTTTGATGTCGAAAACATTAAAAACGCAATTCACATCAAAATCCATTAAATATTGACCATTTTGTAAGGCAGTTACTGTGTTTGCTCTTACATTATGAATAAACATGACTACATATGCAAATTTATGACGTAAGAAGAGGGACTTATGAAATTTGTCCTATGTTGTCCTTTGTTTGTTTAACTTTCATTTAAAGACAATTGTCATGTTGGCATGCTCAGAGGGGTTTATTTTGGAAGAAGTTATTTGACTTACTCTGAAAATGTACACATTTGACACCAACCTAGAAACCAGCTGATAAGTAATTTAAATGTGAGATATAAAGGAAAGTGAAAGAAACACAGACCATGTGCAACACTTCACGTCAGATTTTTCTTGCGAAGCTAATGGAAATCTCAACAATGGTCAAACTTTGAAGAGGTATAAGTCGAGAACGGTAAAACATTCAAATAATTCTAAAGGACTTTTCATCAGGGGATCTGTATCTATCATTGATGAGTAAAATAGTTGTTTGGGCTACATTTCGGTTCAGTCCTCAACCTGCGGAGGGAACTAAAAGACTGCTTTTTCAGCCTGCACCTATGCCTACGTGCAAGACTGATCACTAAATACTCCACCATGGCTGCTACGAGTTTGTGCCAAAACCTTGCCCTGTTATGGAGTCATTCTCCGTAACAGCCTGCCTGGGTTCTTTGCCTTCGCGGTGAGCTTATGAAGTTAGGCAATCAAAATTTAACCACGTATTATCTCTCAAAAAGTTGATGGATTGAGGAAATTTGCAACGAACCTTTCTTCCTCAATCTGCAATATTCGTTAAATGTCATTATAAGTGGATCTAGCCATTTTTTTGCACCTAACGCAGGCAGTTGCGGGCGAGCCAGCCTTACCTGTGGTCGAAGGATCCATTTTAGGATTTTGTTGGGGTAAAGTGGCAATGCATAGACGAGGGTCAATAAAATAGGTTTCGGCCTGTTACTGAACGGGACCCTACCATGAAACCGCCAGTGAACTCATAAGTGGTGCTTTAGAAATTGAGGTATAGAAAATAAAAGAAGTAAAAACAATTAAGTAACCTTATTTTGTCACGTTGTCATTGCAGACATGAGGTACAGCCTTGAGGCAGGGAGAGGGTAAAGGTGCGAAGGGGTGTGGGTGCAAGGATGCATGTGTGTGTGTGTGGGGGGGGGGGTGAGTTTAACGTACTTCGGGTATCAAAGGAGACTACAAGGACACGAAAATCACTTTCACAGAATGAACCGGATTTCAAAGTTTATTATTGTCTCACCTGTGGAACAGTTAGTTTTTTTTCTTGGACGAAAGCAAAATTGACGTACTGACGGAGGAGGGATCAACCTTTTATTGTATTTAGTCTGCGTCACACTACACTACTCTGTTCTATGTAAGGGGTCTGGTGAAGCCATCAAATGCAGCGATATTGGTTAGTAGACTACGTAAGTCAGAATATATTGTGCAGTTTGGTAAAGAAGTATTCCTCAATATTTCCTTTAAAACTTGTAGCCTAGATAGGACTGAACACTTGAAGTTTGTGTCAGTATATCGACTCCCCAAAACCGGCTACACAGGTGTACCATTTCTTTGATAACTGACGCAACCGTCAGGCAAGTCATGTACAATACTGGCATCAACTCTAATAATTACATGTAATGGGCTGTCGGGTTATAAAAGGAATAAGCTTAGTGGCCTAATACGCCTAACTTATGACTTACCGCATTCTTTGTCATACTTAGCACTGACGGCAATCAGAAAAATCATAAATATCGGATAAACTTTCCACCCCAGTCCTCGCACACGTTTGTCCGCCATTTGTGGCACGTATAAGCTGTTCGAACGTATATGATGGTCGCTTCAAGCTCATTGCGTGAGTGACTTTACATAAGTAGGCTTAAAGTCCTTGATTTAAATTCAAGGAAGCGTGAATAATCAGGTACAAAGAGGATCACCCCGCACACTGGCTATGAAACGGTTCAGTGGAGTTTTGTCTTGTTGTGTGGAGATATAGGTTATCCATATACACCGATATAGGCCTAACCAATATTTATCGTTACATGGTTCTTCATTCACACTTGCAGAGGGCAAATAGCAATACCTTTGAAATATAACAATGAAGCTTCCACGCATGGGTTGGTTTCAAAATAAGGTCACTATCAACATAGCAGTAAAGAAGACTTACAAGGGACTCGTAGTATAAACTGTACAGGCTGCGTGGTTTGTTTACATCAAAGTTTACTTAAACAAAGAATTTTCTTCGCAAGGCTACGATTAATAGAAGTAAAAAATCATTTACAACTTTCTACAACAATAACGTAGGAGTTTCATGAAATTTGCCATAGAGGTTTTCCACGTGACGTCATTCGTTTCAGTTTGGTATATTGACTGTCACTGCCCATGCGCAGAAGGTGTGTTATCGATACGAGCGCCTTAGTTGCAAAGGTTGTACAATAGACGCCTGACCTACAAAATAGACACGCGCAGCGCAGTGACGCCTGTGAAAACGTCACTGAGTCACTAAAGGATTTCAAAGGGTGCGTTTTAGTCGACTGTTAGTAGGCTTGGCCTAGTTGTAATAGAACTAACAACCAGTTGAGGTTGTTAGTTCTGTTAGATGATTACCATGGCGAATGCGTCATTCGGGTGACGTCACAAGAGACCTGTCAATCAAAAGCTAACACTAACAGTTGACAAAAATGCACCCACTGAGTCACGTGATTGCGCGTCTTTTTGGTTTTGAAGAACACGCGTCCATTGTGTCACAGTAGTATCTATGGTTATGGAGTGTGGGTGTGCTGTAAATACGCTTACTGTGTGTGTTTTGCGTTTCAGTCCCTGGGAATCCAACGGGCATGACGTCGCACGAAATCCCTCAGTCTATAGGCTCTTTTACTTATTCTTTTCAAGAGTTCGAACTCTGATGAATTTTCTACTTGCATAATATATTATATAGATTGAATGCATTTCTGCAAAATTTTTAAAGTTGTTGCCAAGTGTAAGACAAAGTTGGCAATTTTATTTCGGAAATATTCGGGAAACTGAATTTACAGTATGTTTTTCTAGTTCTCCAGTTCTGTATTATTGCATTCGTATTGCTTACACTTCTTGAAACAAAATATCTGTCTAATATATTGCTTAAAGACTCCGCCCCTTCCCCAAAAGTGTAGGCCTATAT
>WURT03064727.1:0-13699 GCA_009936505.3 Holothuria glaberrima | reverse complement strand
GGTTAAAAAATTGGCCAAGTCGTGACGCTATCGGCCAAGTCATGACGCCCAGTTTCAAGGGGCGGATTTTTCTAATGCAACATTTCCATTAAAATCACCGTTTACTGATTTTAAATTTTAACGCAAATTTGGAATATATGCTCAAAATGTGAAGAGTGTTATTTGTATTTTGCATTAACTTCTCTGCAGCCTGAAAATATCCTTTTGGAATCAGCAGACTCTGACAACATTAAAGTCATTGACTTTGGACTGGCAAGAGTCTTGAAACCAGACGAAGAGATTCAATGTGCTTGCGGTACTCCTGAGTTTGTGGCCCCAGAGGTTGTGAGGAGAAAACCTATCACCCCTGCATCTGATGTCTGGAGCATTGGTGTTATTGCATACATTTTGTAAGTGAATACATTAGTAAATATCATTCAAGCGTAAAGATAGTATGCTGTCAGCCCATCCTCATTTGAAAATAACTAAATCTTATAAAAATATAAAAAGAGCCTTTGATGATGTTCCAGAGCATACATATTGCATATTAAAGGTAAACCAAGGCATTACACAGCATTGAATTAAACAAATTTGTGACACAAGTGTAGTCACATGATTTAAAGGAACCATACATTTATAAGAATACATGGGTAGACCAATTCTAATTTGGGTTACTGCATGTGCCCTTTAAGGCATAGATTGCTTTTATTAAACTTGTCAAAATCTAGTTGACATGTGTGCATAGGCATAAAAAGTGGGGGAGGGGCATGAAGGGGCAGTAGTATGCCCCTTCCTTATTTTATGGAGGAAAACTCCTTCCTTGTTCCCTCAGTAAAAAAATGTCAAATTTTGAAGTGAATTTTAACATGTCCCATTGAATTGCATCTATTCAAAAAATTTTCAAAGGAGAGGGCTACACACCTCTCTTATGACCCCTCCTCTAAGATGGCAATCCAAATCAAATTTCAGCCCCTTCTCTCCCCCTTCAGCTGATAAACAGCTCCCTATGATGCATATGCATGTATGTAAATCTAGGAAGCCAACACATTCATCAGTTTGGGTTCAAAGTGAATTTTTTTAGTTTTTAAAGGTCAGTTCAGCTAAAAATTGCCTGGATTCTTGCTAGGAATTGTCTCAGAGCTTTTGCATGACACAAGGTCCCAAATTTTAACCAATTGATAGTGAACCTAATGAAAAAGTGTCAAATGAAAAATCTGTTTAGAAACAAAGAATTTAGAATATTTCCGAAATAACCACGTGTAAAGTTTGACTGACTCCATCTGACCTTGCCCATTCCATCACTATGCTGGTATTGGTTAGGATAGTCCAGCTTGAAACACTTCATCACAGTGTCCTCAATAAAACGGGTAGGACTATGTTATGTAGTTATTCCTAAGGAAAGAAGTGGCCCTTCAAAATATCTAAAAAAGTCAAATAGCTGTTTGGCCTGCAGTTAAAGTTTTTATTGGACACAAAGGAATCTTTAGCAAAGCCACATTTGAAGCCGGGAATTAGTTTAAATCAACTGCACTGCCTACGTTTAAAAAGATTTCCCGAGCAGTAGTAGAAATAGGCGATACCAACTGATGCCAATATTAAATACCATTTATCAGTCCAATTTGCATTTTAAATGATGTTTGAAAAAGTGTTCCAGGTCATAAAAAATAGTACCTGGTTCTGTCCAAATCTAAACCAGGAGCCAAAACAGGGATAGGACTGGCACCTGGTGCAAGTACATTTACATATAAGCCTTGTAGATAAGCTTTTATTCCTTGACTCCAGGAACAAGATTCCATTGCTCTACAAGAATTAAAAATAAGGTAGTTGTCCAAAAAATCTAAGATGGCTAGTGAACACTATCTTGTGTATTTCATGTTCAGAATTGTAGATTCAAGAGTCAGGCTAATTATTGTTAATGATTTGATAATCTGCTGAAAGATTTCTACATGATCTGTTTAGAATGTGATTATCTCCCAGGCTGAGAAGTACCTCTCTACATATTTTTAGGGGGATGTTTTAAATGCTGAATTTAAAGGGAGAAGGCAGCCCCCCTCCCCCCAAGTTTATTTTCAAAAATTTGCTAAATCTACCAGATATCCTCTTATTTCTCTCACAAGTATTTTCATAATGTTTCTGTGTCAAATCATTGAATACTGATTGTAAACCAATGTGTTATCTGCATAAATTTAGGAAATAAGTAACAAAAATATTGTCACATGATTGATAGGAGCCATTCTTGAACTAGTGTACCAGGGTACACTACTTCAAATTGGCGGGACTGCATTTTCCTTTTAAATATGGACGTGCCTGACCAAGGAAGGGAACTTGTATCTCACATAAGTCTTTGTACTAGTCAAAAATGTACAGCTTTGTCGTCCATGAACATTTTACACACTCTTGAAAAGGAATCTGTCATTTGCCCTTAGTGTAAGTATCACAGGTGTCTATTGTATTAACCAATGTAAACTTAAAGGGAAAATGCAGCCCCCCAACTTGAAGTAGTGTACCCTGGTACACTAGTTCAGGAATCGCTCCTTTCAATCATGTGACAATATTTTTGTTACTTCTTTCCCAAATTTACGCAGAGTAACTCATTGGTCTACCCTCAACATTCAATGATTCTACACAGGAGCATTATGAAAATACTTGTGAGAGAAATAAGAGGAGATCTGTAAGATTTAGCAAATTTTTGAAAATAAACTTGAGGGGACTGCCATCTCCCTTTAAGACTCAGTGTCCTATTAAGTATGTATTAGATACCAGGAACCCTAGTATGAAATTTCAGGGATGATTTAGAGCACACGTACAGATGTAAGGGTAGGCATTTAGTCAATAAAATATGAATAATTAGAAGACATTTGTTACAATGCATAAACTGACTTACAGCTATACACCCAATAGCAAGTGATTATCAACTGATTCTTACCTTTTACTACTTAAGAGTACTGTGCCAGTGACATAGACAAAAGGGGAATTATTACGGAGTGTTCCCATTCCTTCCATTCTAAAAGGTAGAATACAATAGTATGTTTGGGGCAGTTTCCCACCTTGGTTTGAAACATCAGCTAAATCTTACAGTGGCAGAGACTTGTGAGAAAAATTTGTGTTGATGGGGAGGGGGGGGCATGGGGAGGGAGGTGACAGGATGAAGGGTCCTTGAAGCAAATTTTATTTTCTAAAAAAGTGAAAGTCAATGGGGTATCTCCAAAACTTAGCACGAAATATCCCCTCTATCCTTCCCGGTATTTACATCATATGCTTTCAGGTACCTCCTTTTTTCTTTTACAAGTATTTTTTACGATGATTCAGGAATTGAATTTTGCATATATACATTAGCCAAGGAGTAACCTTGCATGCATTTAACAGATTCAGTTATAAATATTTTTTATATTGAGAAAAAATCACTAACTGGACATGAATTGAAATTCTATAGTTGACTGCATTTTCAAAAAAAGAAAAAAAAACTGAATACAGTTTGTGAAAATAGTTATGGCCTCCCTTCCATTCAGAAAAAAAAGGATGATACAGCAGTTAGACAGGGAATACTACTATGAAATACTTTTCTCCAATTTGCAATTTTATTGCCAGGGTTTGCATGTGTTTCAAATAGGTGGTTTCTCTTTTTTCAGTGACTTGAATGCAAATTTTCAAGGCAGGTCTATTTAATATCTATTAATTGGGCTTTTAAACAAAATGGTTTTGGCTTCATTGATGTCAAAACATTCCATAGAATCATCAGCATAAACTAAGGGTTTCCACTTTATCTTTTAAAAACATGAAAATTCAGTTTTGAAGTCTTCAAATTCTGTGAATTGTTTCAGTAAATTCCTAAATTCCATGATATGATATTCAGACCTGTAACCAGGTGGTCCAATGAGTATCTCATTGTAACTTGGGCAGAATTTGTATTGAAACATTTGAGTAAACTTACGAGTGTGAGTGCTGTACAGAAGGGGGGTGGGGGGGGTGTTTCTAAGAGGAATTTTAAAGACTCACTGTGCTAAGATGCTATATGGTGCATCAGGCTATAGTAACACTGTCCACTTCTTATGAGGAGAGTAAGTCACTTCAATTGAAGTCATGGTGGCCGGGGGGGGGGCTTTTTTATTAACACTCATATGACAAAAAAGTAACTTTTCCTCAGAATTTGAACAGCTTTAGCATTGCAAGCTTTCAAAAAAATTAATTTAAGGTGGTCAGTCAGGCAGGGTTGCTAAGCAAGTTAAATTTTTCTTCTTGAACTTTATGCAGTGTTGTTCATAACAAATAGACGTATGACTTCACCTGCCCACAATTGTTATGATAGCTGTTATATGGGACTGTATCTCATCACTTACAATTTGAATGATTAATGTTTTGACAACCAGGGGTGATGTCATTAGTTTGTTTATCTGAATCTGTGAAAGTGTTAAATGCCACTCTAAATATATCATGGTATGCCAGGGTTTATTGACACACATGTGGAAATGTGGCAGGATTTTAGATTGTACTTGCATGTAATATAAATCATTGTAGAAGTTAGAAGAAATGGATGAGTAAATCCACAAGAAGAAAATTCTTGTGTGATTAACTTTGAAAGGCTACAAAATGTTGTTCCATACACTAAAAATTCTCTCTACTAAGTTTGATTCTAGCCCCTCCTCCAGTTTAAAAAATCACCTGTCTAGTGCACACTTCCTGGAAAAGCTACAGTGGCCTCCACAGAGTTTGAATTGCTCAAGGCCATCTCCACATATTACCCTGTGCCTGCTGTCTGACACACTGAGGAACCTGCAAAATTATCACTGACCAATCAAAGTGATGCTATTTTTGAATGCATGTCAACCAAACTGTAGTCACCAACTGTGTTTAGTGATATGGAAATATTTCTAAACATGTTTTAGGGAGATGGAATAGCCCCTTCAAGGACCTACTCACATGATAGGATTATGCCATCTTTCCTCATTTGGGGAAGTGTGATGGGGAGGGGGGAGGGGAGGCATCAGTTTATGAGTGAAAAGATTTGGGAGAGATGTCACATGGGAGATTGATATCACTTATTTGCATATGGGAATTTTGTTAAGATTAAGTAAAAATAAAGTTAGTGTGATGAATGAGCTGGTCTGTTTTGCAATTATCAAGAAAAAGAAATTTTGCATCATCAGCACCCATAAAACTAAAAGTGTGCAAGAAACAGGGTCATAATTTTTTCACACTTCAATTTAACATCTACCTTTGGTTTCAGCTGTAAGTTTCCCTTCTAAGTTAAAAAAAAAATAAAATGCCTGCATGAAAGCAAGACATTATGCACTAAGATAACTTCAAAAGGTTAACTGAATTTAGTTAATATGTATTTCTAACTGTGTCAAAATGAGAACCTCCCCAAGTTGCCATTAGACAAGTCCCTGGTTGTACTATGGAAGATGTAGAAACAAGTAGGGAGTTATCCACATGGCAGTCAGGGGATTGCCACCTAGGCCATACTTTATAGTTGCTACATTAATATTGCAATTAATCGGGAAAAAATGGAATATTAGGAGGATGAGAAAATGTACTGCTGCTTTAAGCAGCAAAAAAATACACTCCAGGCTGACTCTAATCTCATATCATGACAGTTTTGCTAATTTCTTTATAAAATCTTGAAGGAAATTGAACTTTGAGATTTGTGTAATGAGAGCAGTAACATGTTCATGTAACATATTCACATTAGTATTTTAAATTCATTTTGGTTGACTGGATCTAATTATACCTTTTACTTGTAAGACATAACGTATTAATTAAGACATTAGTAAAACATTTTAGACCAGCACATTGTATGAATTATGATCACTCTGTAGCTATGATAGGGTCATTCAGAGGACTAGTTTTAAAGCAGGATTGTCCAACCTACGGCCTGTGGGCCACCATCCAGTCCACCGCAAGGTTCCGTCCGGCCCATCAGAAATGATCTATAGTGCAAAATTTTTCAGTAAGCAGATTCATTGATGACAACTTTAGGCTACGCCGTCCGCTACGGCATGCGATCAACCATTCCAGTCTTCTATGACACTGCGTAGCCTACATTAAAATAATATTATTAATGTCCAAAAACAAAAATGAATCAGTGTTCCCCACGCACAATGATTGCATTTTGTTGCCTTGGGCTTCGGACAAAAAATTGAAAAAATGAGTGTAGCATGCTGCCCCTCGTCCATCATAACCATTACATGTGGCCCACTGCTGCAAAAGGTTGGACAACCCTGTTTTAAAGCATTCCTAGAAGGTAGTCTGGTGAATTTTAATTTAGGCTTTGAGGGGCAGTCGTTTTAATGCAATAAGCAACCACAAATATAGAGGATATCTATGGCGTATGAATTTCAACTTCACATAGGATGGCTAACCAACTCAACAATGTAGATCAATTTAGTTTCTTTAAGAAAGGCCAGTTCAGATGGGAAAACCATAAATTGCTCTTAAATGAAAAACCCACCTTACTTTGACCCTGGTTCCAGGATCAAATACCTGAACATCTGATTGGTCAGCTTTGTTCCTTCAAAGTCACTGCGGTTTTTCACTCTGCCACAGCAGTTCATGCAGTTGACATTCTCTGCAATTATCACACTACAATTTGAAATAAATTTGTATCCCTGACCTTTTTCTTGGCCTATTTTAGTGAACAGACTTTGAGTTTGAACACCATGCATGACAGGTTTTATGCAGATGTTAGAGAATAAATTGGTTACAAGCAGTGGTGGTAATAAGGGAGGTGGGGTTGGCACTTTCCTTCCCCCATAAGATGTCTTACTCATCAGTTTTTTGCTCAGCAAACAATTTTGCAGCCAACATGCTAATGTCCCCTCATTCTATGCTTCTGTCTTCCCCATTTGTCTCCCTCCCTCACTCTTCCACTTTCAAAGCCAGAGGTGCCACCACTGGTCATCATTTTATGCTTCTACATTCATGGGCGGCGATCTCAGGGGGACATGTCCCCCAACATTTGAGAAATCACCCATTGACTTTGATTTTTTACACAGAAAATTATTTGAAAATAGGGTCATGTTCCCCCCCTCAATATTGATAACAAATTGTCGTCCCTGTCTACATTATCATAGCCTTTTGGAGCATTTCCAGTTTTTGTCAGAGCATGGCAGTAATACTCCAGAGGTAGTACTTCCCTATTCGGAGTGGGAAAATCAAAACTCCCAGCAGATTTCTCAAAAAGTTGTTCTTTTCTCTTCCCTGTAGACTGAGTGGTTGTTCCCCATTCATGGGAGAGGATGATCGCCAGACATTAATGAATGTCCGTGATGGAGACTGGGAGTTTGAAGAAGACATCTGGGACAACATTTCAGAAGAAGCCAAAGACTTCATCAGAAAAGTTTTAGTCGTGGAAGTTGAGTAAGTTGACATTGCTTATTTTTTTTTTGTCTTTTCCCTAGTTGTGGGATTTCCCTATTCTGGCCATTCCCTTTCTGTACGTTACTATTATTTTAACTGTTTCTAAGGAAAGATCTAGCTTCAATAATATTTGTTTTTACTGATGATGTAAGCAGCAATAGGGTTTTACATTACAGATATTTATTAATGACAAAGTATACATTATTAGTTGTGTGGGTTAGAATTTTTTCGGTCAGCTGTTTGTGGTGATCGGCAACCTACAACGGTTGACCTTCATATGTAAGAGGTATTTTGTCAAATTCTATTTTTCAAACATGAACAGATTGTTATGTTTGTAGTATTTTTAGAGTATAAAGTTTAATTTAATCAATGGATACTTTCTCAGAATAAGCTCAAGCAACAAATGCTTATATCTCTATGCACAGTTGTGTTCATTTATTCAGTGTCCATTAATTATTACAGTATGTAAAATGGGTGTGTCCCGGATGGGTTGTGAATGCAAATAGGGGACAGGGAGGGTGGAGGTGGTATGCTTGGGGTTGGATTCTTTTGGCACCTTTGTTGTGTATCTTCCAAGACTCATGTGGGAAGGTCGCTTCATCTTTTGAGGGAGTTTGGTTACCACAGGTCATGGAAAAACCTGAAAGTCATGGACTGATTTTGTATTTGCAAAATTTTGGCAGGCCTTCAAAATTATGGATTGCAAGAAGTCTACTTGCTTTAAAAGTCATGGCAAGTCATGGAATTTGAAAATTTTTGAAAAAACTCTTTACTTGACTGACTTAATTCTAGCTGTAATTTGGTCATTCAAAGTCAGAAAGTTCTTTATTAGTCTGGAAAGGTCTTGGATAAGTCACGGAATGGTTGCTGTGAGAGTCATGGACAAGTAATGGAATTACAGATGGAAGAAATTGTAAAAATCCTGGGGAGGTTCAATTCACTCCCCTACCTCACCATTTACTCTGTCTCTGCATAGAGGCAATGGTGGGGAGTCAGGGGAAAATGCCCCAAATATTGTATAACCCCCCCTCTATGGTAATTAAGTACCACATCCCTTTAGTGTGGGATCTGTGCAAGTGCCACAGACCAAAATTCTGCACCATCAACTGAACACTTCAACTGCCCCTTGAAAACTGAATATAGGACAGGACGAAAGTACTCAGGCTTTCAGTCTACAATGTACATATTGCACAGCGTACATGTGCAATGTGTAAGTAATCAGTAAAAAGTAGTTGAGAGCACAAAGGTCAAAATAATTCTTTGTATTTACAATCGATTCTTACTAGACAACTAGCTTTGATCGTTACATAGTTTTGAACTGTGAGCACCATTAAAGGGCATTTGTAGTTATTGTTAAGTAATTATGACTCTGCACTGGTAGAGGTGTTTCAGAATGTCACCTTGGCAAGCCCACATCTGAATGTTGGACATTTTGTTAGTCAATGTTCACAGTTGCAAGTGTTGACAAGCCTTGTGCATAGCGGTACTGTAAACATACAGGATGTGCATACCCATTGACTAGCTGCACGACAATCCCAGATACACTGACCTCACTGCCGTAAAAGGTTCTTTGCAAATGGCCCTTCGTCCGTGTTTCTCTGTTTATTGGATGCTTTGACAGTCAAGTGTTCTTTGCCAGTGCACCACAGCAGTATGTAGAGCTCCGTCCATCAGAAACTGACATATCATGAACACGTCTTTGAGGCTAGTTTAAAGAGGCTGTTGAATGGCTCGAAACATACTTAGAAATATCCCTATATATGTAACAAGTGGTGACATGCAGACTGTGACATTGAAACATAAGCTCCACCCTGTTTGGTCAATGAATATTTGTGCAGTAAGTTAGTTGTGTTTTGAGTTAAACTCACCAATACTGTCGTCATTAGTGGATATGGTCTTGAGTAATTAAAACTTGGTGCAGGGTCCTGTAGCTTTGCCGCAGTGGAAGGTGTACTAGACAGATGGTTTTGTTTAAATTGGAAGGGCTAGAAGGAAACTTAGTGGAAAGGGGGGGTTACTGTGTGGATGACATTGTAGGGCTTTTGATCACTCAGTCTGCTTTCTCTGTAATTAAGAACCAGGCTCACTCTATCACTTAGGTAATTAATGTCATGTAGAAGAGTGAGTGAATTGTCCATGTCCAAGTTGAAAACATGTGACCATTATCAAACAAATTTCTTCATTTCTTCAAGAAAGTTGATAAGAACATTAGTCACAGCAACTGATTTTTAAAGTGGGGGTGGAGGGGGGTGGGGTATACAGGACAAGGAATTTATTGGAGGTCGTTCAATAGCATGTCAGCTCCATTGTCTTTTGTGTTTGTAGGGAGTAAACTTGGGACAGTGGGAAGATGTGGGGGAACATTGTCATTGCATTATTAGGGCACTGAGGAATTAAAAAATATTGTGATTTGTCAATCTGCAAAGAGTGTTGTGTATTAGTACTATTGTTCTTTATAAAGAGGGAAGTCTGATAGCAGTAGAATGACTTTTGTAGGATCAATTGGTGGTACAGTAGGTAATTATGTCAGTGTGCCTTTAATGGTTGTTAGTGTTGTAAACCTGTTTGTACCCTGTAAACTGTGAATCAAGTTTACTGTGACATCTGAGAAAGCATTTTATTGAACTACTTTTGAAAAACATGAAACTTATGACCATTTGATATCACATACATACTATTAAAGAATCGAACAGTCATGTGCTATTGCGTAAAACACGATTTACACTTTTTACTTGGGTTGCCAATTTTTAGGAGCTGTTTGTGATCAATAAATCACACATATATGTTATGACCTTTACACATACTGAAGGTATATAGCAATCTAGCAGATGTGCTGGTATGTGAACTTCAATGTTTAAAAACTTCATGCAAAGTTCTAGCTATTTGTATAAGAGTGTTGGTACAGTCTAGTAAAATGGTGGCTGGTTTGTGATCCATGGCCTGGGGGAAGGGGTCTCCCCTGCCTCTTTTGAAAATTACACATGTAAGTACTGTAATGATGCTCAGATGTAAATGTTGCAGTGTTGAGCAAGTATTGGTTGAATGTTTCTTACCCAATAGCTTTACATTACAATATACAGTAATTACTTTAAGATTTTTTACTTGGGAAAATTGAGACCAGTGTTGTTAGTATTTTTCACATTAGCTTTTTTAGCATAGAAAAGAGTGCTGGTCGCACAATATGCCAGTGGCAGCTGGTAACTATAAATTATCTATCCAGTGGGTGTTCAGCAACTGTGAGTACTGGCTATAGAGCTGGCCACTGCTTGTGCTGCTGGCTAATGTAACTGTATGTCTGCTTTCAGTCTAGGGTAGTCAAGTGTCTCAGACCAAGGGTTACTTTGACTTGAGTTTTTAAGTTGAAATTTATTGTAGTAGCCAAGATGTCATGAAACAGCTTGTTTTCTTATTGAAATATTTTGCTCCTAATCATCTGTAGGCTATCTTTGCAGTCTGTAAATGGCCCACATGCCACAACTGTAGCACCTTGGGCATACTAGAAAGCAGGCTTCCAATAGAATTGTAGGTGATGGATGGGTAACATAAGCGTAATCAACGGATGGTTTTGTTTTCAAACCCAGTTTTACG
Organism: Holothuria glaberrima; assembly: GCA_009936505.3. Taxonomy (NCBI): domain Eukaryota; kingdom Metazoa; phylum Echinodermata; class Holothuroidea; order Aspidochirotida; family Holothuriidae; genus Holothuria; species Holothuria glaberrima. The sequence goes on along the minus strand of WURT03064727.1, from coordinate 2,776 downwards.
GCTAATATAATTTTATGCAGTATTTCTGAAAAATTGTCTCCATCTTCATGATCAGTAAGTTAAAGTAAAAAGTGGATTTGAATTGAAGTAAATGAGTGCAGCACATCCGTAGATATTAAGGGAGCAAGGGGTCTATTATGCAGAAACCACTTAATCTAGTACAGATCTTATCTTAATTTCCCCTAAAAAATTTCTCTTGATGACTTAGGACATAAATATTGCATATTTAGGGTAAAACCAAGGCTTTATCTTGAATGAGATTACCAGTCCAGGAATGAAAAGTAGTGTTGCATATTTATAACGACTAGAGCCTAGAAAAATTAGAAGGATGAGGTAATTTAAAGTGCGATGACTACATTTGCCCTTTAAGTGCTACAGCTTGCAAATTGAATATCAAGTTTAACTAGTGTAATACCTACAAAGGTGCTTTCATGCCCACGGTCACCGATGTAGATTTAGAGGGAAATAATATGCTAACATACCAGCAACATGGTAAAGATCAGAAGTTTATGGTTATCAAACCATTCAGTTTCACATGGTTATGGCATGTATTCCCCCAAATATATATTACACATTCCAATAGGTATGAATTTGGCATTATTTCAGATTTCAAAGTTTGGGTGCCCAATCATTCATGAGCTTTCAAGCAATGAATTCTTCCTTGTCAGATTTTTTTTTTAATAAAGTTCAACTGCCTATCATTCTGTATCCATAAAACATGGTGTTAAGAGTACAAAAATTTTCTGTACCACAAATGCCATAATTGTTCCCTTTAAACATCATTCTGTCAGTAACAGCCATCTCATGAATAAACACTGATCACATTATCAAGTGAATTCCAGGAAAGTTCAGGGTAGCAGATATGGAGTAATATAATCCATCAAATGTTGATTGACTGAGTTTTACGAGTTCACAAAAGGTCATAGGCTTGTGGTCAACACGATCATGCATTGCACAGGATCGAGTTTAGTGACATTCGTCAAACCCTAGACAATTGTCTTGGCATTGGCCACATTTTATGGACACGATATCTTCTACGTCTGTGGTGATCATAAAGTACAGCAAACTCGAGTTGATGGTTTAACCATACCCATAAAAACATCTGCAAATGGTATGTGTAGGACATTTTTTGGAGAGGAACCTTGTGAGGTACACATAACTTGGGTAAGTATTGGCTATGTGCCATCCATTTGGGTACATTTGGTATGGGGGTTGGGCAGTTGTGTAACTAGCCTTGCAGTACAGGGGATAGAGACAAGTGTGGCCCAGTCCCTTTGCATAATTCTCAGCAAGCAATAGAGGGGCCCACTTCATCTTGGAAGAGAGGTCCCCCTCTCCACTTGGGTGGCAACTGTGTCTTGTAACCCGCCCTCCCCCATTATGTTGGGGGAAATCTGTTGTTTTGTAAGATAAGTATAACAATTCCCTTTCCAAGCATGAAGTCTGTCCTTTGCAAGGAATTATATCCAGCCTCATGCATGCATTGTAAATAAACTGACAAGCTTGCTTCATCAAAATAAGATGGCTCATAAAACTTGTCTCCTCAAATCAGAATTGGCATTCCTCATAATAAATATGATTGTTTGTAAAACCCAACATCATCAATCTCCTAGCAAACTTTAACAATGCCCCAATATTTAGCAGACATAACACATGCAGCACTATAGTATTTCAGTGTGAAAGTAACAAAGAGTTAAGGTAATTCTTTTGGATGTTTTCAGATCAAGATGTGTGGTATATTTTTAGCCCTAACATTTCCTCAGCTGTGATGTAGGCATGCCAGCACATTCTCTGGCCATACAACCCCAACGATATTTGTCACATTTTCTATTCTGTTGATAGGAATGTTTAATTTAAAGATTTTGACTGAGATCACAGTCAGTCTCCTAATTGGAGTGGGTGGAGATTTTCCTGGCAAGTAGATCATTGTAACAATATGTGATACATGTAGTGGGGGTGCTGTTGTAGATTGATATTAGCAGCTCCCATCAAGGTAACAAAACATAAGCTACAACATGTGTGTAGTAAGACTTTAGATGTTACATCAGCTTGTGGTAGGCCTACTACTCTTTATGACAATTTAGAAAGACTCACCAGGGAGGGATTACACAAACTTATGGACATTCATGATTACTTTACATTTAAAGACAGGTGGATAGTACGTACGACAGAATAACACTATGATTAAATTAAACTGCACATAAAGGAATAGCGAAGTTCAGCACCTAAACCATTGATACCTCTTGTGAGATGGGATGCCTTCTTAACACCCAAACATCGAAGTTCCCTCAAAATAATGGCACAGGTGAAAGGTAAAGAAATGTCCAGGGTGTAGTGGGGGAGTGAGAATAGTGGATAGAGGGGGAGGAAGGACTCAGTGGGTTCAAATGAACATCCCTCCGAAATTCCTAAAGTTCATTAGACTTCTCAGTGTGTTGCAATGCTTGGATGCTTTAAAGACAGGTGGATAGTACGACAGAATAACACTGTGATTAAATTAAACTGCACATAAAGGAATAGGGAAGTTCAGAACCTAAACCATTGATACCTCTTGGGAGATGGGATGCCTTCTTTACACCCAAACATCGAAGTTCCCTCAAAATAATGGCACAGTTGAAAGGTAAAGAAATGTCCAGGGTGTAGTGGGGCTGGGAGAATAGAGGGAGAGGAAGGACTCAGTGTGTTCAAATAAACATTCTTAAAGTTCATAATACTTCTCAGTGTGTTGCAATGCTTGGGCTTGCCAACCAGATCACAGGATTTGAGGGATATTTTG
>WURT03064726.1:0-31021 GCA_009936505.3 Holothuria glaberrima | reverse complement strand
TTGATAGTCAACTCTTTAGACGTGACTGGCAGTCTACGTTACAAAGATTTCTAGGAAATTATGTACTGTTAAGCACTTTCCTCGTAGGATTATGACAATCCCCAGATTGTAACTTCTCCACCCTCTATTTGATGACGTCAGTTGACGTACTGTCTAATCGGATTGTGGTTGGTTACAAAAGTGACCCAATTGATTAGCTTACAAATGTGAACAATCTCTGAATTGTGCTGAAACTGTAACAAACGGAGTACGACCAACATAAATTACTGTGACGAAGTTCAACAATCTTAAAGCTTCTTGAATTGATTTTACAAAGCGTCCTTAAAGAGGTTAAAAGCAAAGAAAGTACAGAGGTTAACCACCTGGAAAAATTGAATAGACAACTTAATTTGAACAATTGAAAAAAAAGTAAGCCTGACAGACAGGTAAAAAAAATTCCCCCGACAATGCCGTACAAAGTGTACAAACAGTTAAGGTTGTACAAATAGTCATAATCACGCAGCTAGCCAATTGTGTGATCTGCGTAGCGGGGATTACAGTTTGTACTATGGTTATAGCCTGTGTATGGTAATTACAGGATAAGGCAACCGACAGGGGTGAGCTCGTGAAATTTTCTGCTAGTATTTTGTTGAAGGGTTAGTCGGTTAGTTTGTTAGCCAACACCTTGTTAGGGATCTCACTGTGTACAGGAGAGACTGGCCAGGCCGGTTACGCAGGATACTCATGCAACTATCTTCAAGTGTTGTCAATCGTGCCGTTTGTTTCTAAGGTAGTTTTGTAAACTTTTAAAATCCGGGAAAGTTTAGATCAACAAGTTTATGGAATAGTTAAAGTGATATTTATGAGGGGGCAAGTAGTGGAAAATTTGGTTTGGTTAAGCTTTGTTGAGTATGTATACCTTTGAGTAAAATAAAACGACTTGAACTTGTTAAAGTCAAGGTCAAGTACTAAGTACGTGACAGAGAGGTGAAAATGAAAAAAAAACTTCTTCAAGTATGAAAAATGTGAAAGGAAAATGAGAAGAGGAAAGGTTAGCTATAGCTCCACCTACACATAGCTACGGTGCAACTGCTGAACTGCCGCGGAACAATTCCAACCGGCAAATTCTCCATCGTGGACAATTCTCCCTGGACAATCCCCACCAATGCCAATTACACCTCAGACATCACAAAATGGTATTGTCCAGGAAAAATAGTCCGGGGAAACTGTCCGGGAAAAAATTCTCGAAATACAAATGACACCACCTTGACAGCATGAACTTTGGTAAGACTCTGTGGGTCTGCATAATTGCTTGTCCTCTCATCGGTTAGTTTAAGGGGTTAAGATGGTTAATTATCCCCAGGCACGCTACACCATTGTCTTAAGTAGGAACCAACTCTATTCGAAGGAAATTTACCTGCGGGCCATTCCTCCCCCATTTCGTCATCAAACACATTATGAATCATGTCAACTGAAAGAAATAAAAGAAAAGCAGAACAAAAAATTAAATTACTGTCTATGCTGGGGGTCTGAAAAAAAATTACACTAACGAAAACATTGCCAAAAGAAGGTCTTCCTATCAGAATAAAATCTTTGAGGTGGATCAAAAAGGGGGCGATGTTTAAGCTGGGGTAAGAGTATTTTAGGGGGTTGAGCTTTAAGCGGAAACATGTAGCTCACAATGGTTGCTATAATTTTAATTTTGGGCTTGTTCTATGTCCCAGGGCGCACACGCGCAGAAAAACTTACCGGTAATGTTTATTAACTTTATTAACGGAGAGGGCTTGGGATTAGTTATCTGGTTATAGAAGATATGGGGCGGAAACCGAAGAACCGTGCGCTACGAATCAGGGGTCTGTACAGTAAATCTGCTTATTAGTGATATGACAGTACTTTTGAAGTTTCAATTACGGATCGATTCACAATCTCTGAATACTACATGGTCATATATACAGTCTTACAAACACAGCCATTTTTTATTCCACCGCACCAAAATTTTAGTTTTCGTTTGTGATCAGTTCAAACTCATGACGTCATCGCCTCCCCTCTCTCAGAGTGTACTTTGGAATTTGTGAAAAGTAGTGAATTTCGGACACAAAATCATCAATTACCATGTTTCGAGAAAAATTGATATGATTCTTTGGATCACCACATAGACCTCCAAGTACGTTTTTCACGCCTTAAAAAATGATAAAAATGGAGTATAGCTTCATCATAATTGTACTACAGTATTTTAGTTTCTCCTTGCTTCCTCTGGAAAAGTCCGATGTAAAGGTGTTTTAAGACGCACGTACAGAGTTATATTTTCTCGAGGGGCTACGTGTAATGTAATGTATCCATCGCGGATGTACAGTGTGATAGCTTTGGAACCCTGCCATATGAAAATAAAGCATTATGTTGATAATACAAACGATTGCCACGGAGGATTAAAGAACAACAAGCGATTCCACGAGAAGAACAAAGAATTCCCAGTCCTTGCAATAACAAGGGACGTCCGAGATTTTTATCGAGCCATATTTGTTGCTTGTATGTATATTTTGGTAATGTAATTAGCGCTCAATGTTTAACGGGAAATTACAATGACCCAAAATAAAAGGTGTGGAACTGACCTATGGGAGTGCGCGATGATCGAGAGCAACCCCACCTTAAGCGATGCCATCTGGTCCCACTGTTACTTGACTTTCATAAGCGCCGTCATGTGTTGCAAATGTGAGGTGCAGTTGCAATCGTATACACAATCCCCCCCCCCCATGAAAAAAAATCGAAGTTAGGCAATAATTTGTACAAAAGAATTGTTTTCAGCCCTCGTGTGAGTGTAAGGCATGCCATATAATTATACAGGTTGTTGTATTGTAAGTCTCCAAAATCTCTAGCGGTATCAGGAAAACATTACGTCACATAAAACGGGTGTTTTTAACCAAAGACTGTGAAAATTCTGCAGTATGGGATATCTTCGCGAAACGTTTCATGGTTCCTTTTTGCAAAGTACTTGGTAAGGCACTACAACCACTTCTTTCCAGGGGCGGGTTACCATATTAGGCCTCTCTGAGGGGGGGGGGTAGAGCTGAAATGACTTTTGTAGTGTTTTCCCTACACATTTGGGCTCAATTACCTCCAGGAGTGAAGACAATGAGCCCCCCCCCCTTCCTCCGCCTTCCCGAAATTTCAAATCCGCCCGTTCTCTCTAGAAGCAGTCCAAAGACAGGCAAAATATCATTCTACACCTGCCTTTTTGTACCTTCATAAAGGCCTATTTGTGCAACAGCAAGAGCAAGATAACATAGCATATTTCAATTACCAGTTACAGGATCTTGGCATTTCGCATAAGTTAGGCCTTTCCATATTCTGTTAATGTTCTTAATTACACGTCTCCTTCTCTTTTCCTGTTTTGGTTGCTACTTATTTTTCTTGTGACAGCAAGAGCCGTCACCTTTTTTAATTCAATACTTAATTTTTCCTGTTTTAGGATTCTTTAAATATAAACTGAACGGAGATATTGAACTTAACTTTTAAAAAATTTTGGTTAACGAAGTAGTAACCAGCAGCTATCAAAGTTTCACATAAACAAGCAAGATTAGCTGACTACATGTTTATACTGCATTCGTAATTTCCGTCATTTTATCAGTAAAAACACAATTTTAGACGTAAATGCTTTATAATTAATCCTGCACAGGATGAATTATTAGTAATGAAAGTTGCAAGCTGTTTGTTACCAGACATATCACTAAATTTTACTTTCTGGGTGGACTTCTCATGTTTAATTACATGAGGGATGGTATTGTAAAATAGCATTTCCCCTTAAACCCACAGGTCAGGCAACCTATTGTATTCCCTAGTACATCTGTTATTCCCATTTATTTCTATGATTTTTATATTGATGATTTAATATGGGTTATAGTGAATGCAAGTTACTACAAAGATGAAATGACCACCCACCCGCCCACAACCGTTCCAAATATCCGAATCGTTTTGCCTGTCTTGCATAAAAACTAAGTTGCTAATCCTTCGTACTCAAGTGGGTCACATTACCATAGCAACAAAACACTTTTCTTTTAAAGTTAAATTCTTAGAAAAGGGTCACGACATCGGCAACTTTTGGTCGCTAAAGTATATACAAAAGTAAGATTCGTTTTTTTTGTTTTTTTTTTTTTTTTTTGAGGTTAAGGTTAGGGTTAGGTACAGGAAACAATCATTCGCACATTTAAGAGTTGCTTCAAAGTAAAGTTTTAGCTCTAAACATGAAAGGCATAAAGAATGAACACCACTTCGGATGTAACTTTTTCTTCAAACTGAAGATGTATCACTCTCTTAAACTTTAGAGTGAAGAATCACCCTTTTAGAGTGAATTAGGGACCAATCTAAATTGGAATTGAAAGATTTCAATCAAAAAAGAGCCATTCTCACTCTTTTAGAGCGACTTTTCAGTCTTAGTTTTAGATCCGTCCCCAATTTCACTCTTTTGAATTCAGAGAGTAATGAGTTTTATACAATACAGTTAAACACTGTTGAGTTGAAAGAACATGATTTTGGTTAGCCACGCCCGATATCACGTATTGGTTATATCGTAGTAGCTTTGAGGTTACAAAATAGCTATGAAAAACCTATTGTTCCTGGCGTATTATTATGCACAGCTAAATGAGAAACTTTTCAAGATACCTTCTTTTTCAGTTGTCATGTGATTTTTACAAAATGTGCCAAACCTTTTCTTTACAAGTTTAATCTTTCTTGCAGTGATATTCTGTTCTCTGTTATTTATCGCTCTTTCTTATATTCCCCCTTGTCCTGTTCCTTCTTTCTTCCCAGAGGCCAAGTCAATATATAGCCAACAAGTTCTTGAAAGGGTTCAATCTGACACTCTTACAGAAATGTCATTGTTATGCCTGCTAAGATAATAGCCTGCAAAGACAACGCATTCTTTCTTCTGTTCTGAAACAAAGGTGTACACTACTTCATTTCATTAAGAGGTGGCAACGTCCGCCCCCCCCCCCCAAAAAGATGCCATGTCCGTCACACATTTATTGTTTTTTCTTCGTAGGGAAGAATTATTTAAAGTTCGCCATTTTCGTCATGCAAGTAGCGGCTTGCAGACAAAATGTTATACTCCTGATATCCTGCGTAACCGACAATATAAATGTCGTATGCCATTTTTCTTTTCCCAGCTCAGCAAAATTCTAGGTTGGCTTCTTGGTTTAACCACATTCTATGATGTAATTTCTCCGGTATGGAACCAAGGGGAAAATTTTGGCATTTTAACGTTTAGACTTCCGTACCTGTTAGAGTCTTTTCTACTTAATGTTCTTTAAAACTATTACGTATTAAATACTTCCGTTGCGGAAAGTATGATCTTGTCGGTTTGGTTAAAGGAGGAGGGATACTACCAGGGCATGAGGGTTCACATGAGTAATAGGTAATATACACAATGTCAATGGGTAATAGATAAAATTACACTTTAAGATGAAAGGAAGTGTGTATGCCACTATCTGACTATTGGGGTCTTATATGACGTAAGTGGAAATCAGTCTGTGCGCGTATTTACATGCTCTTTCGTTTTCCAGATCTCATTTCTTCTCACTCAGATCGCAAGTGACCCCCAAAAGTGATTTTATCTTTACATAGTTAGGAGTACATCCTGCCTTTAAATTGTAGGGAAAATTCTGAAATGGATCTTACCAGGATTGCACATCTACTTCATATCTGATTCATTGGCGTATCCTTTGACAAAAGGATAAAATCGAACCACAGTGTGGTATGTGTTCCAACTTGCGACTAGGGAGAGGGAGTCCCCTGTAAACTCTAAAACAGGTGTGAATAGTAAAAGGGTGACTCAAATTTACACAAGCACCTTACCCTGACAGAGATTTACCCCTTATCTAAGACCGAAAACAAACGGAACGTATGCACAAGCGAAATTTACTCCCTCTCCCAAGCCGCAACAATAAACAGCAAAATGAGATTGCCTCATCAATTTATTGTACATAGAAATTTCACATTTCCATGAAATTGCAAAATTTTTGACAGAAGCAGAAAAAACATGAGAGTTACTTACAATTATCCAGGTTCTCCGAGAGAGACAGGTCGGTGGGAAAAGTTTGGGGAGGGTCCAAAGTGAAATGCCTGCTGTGTCCTCCCATTAAAGGCCCGCTGAGATCTGTAATCTGTGGGGGGCTGTGAGGGGGTGTTGGCAGTGTGTAATTATCTGTTGAAGCAGTGTTTACAGGCAGCACTTGCTGTGGATACGGATCTGTACTTTGGTAGGACATCTGAAAGGAGAAACAACATAAAATGACTTATTACTAAGTGGAAAAATCTACTTTACAAATGGTCTCGACTGAGAACGGCTAAGAATTACTTCGAATAGTTTTCTTACTTGTGCACCCTTCTTCTAGTCATATGTGAAACAAAAAATAAATCATTCCTGCTAACCTTCCTTTTTCTTTCATTAGATTGGTATTATTCATTTGGAAAGCTCTGGGAGTAGCATTTCGGAGGTGTGAAGGTAAGGAGACTCAGTTAGACTGACTGGATTACTGCATAAAACCCTTACTAGTTATCCCAAAGTACGCGCAAAAATAATGCATGAAATGGATTTTGTTCTACTTTCCTTTTTGTAAACACCCACTCTATATTCAATATGTTGCAAGAAAAGAATTAAAACACTCTGACATTTCTATAAAGTTTTCTCCAAAGTTTTAGTATTAACCAGCCGAAAGTATGATAAGACAACATCAGCTTCCAAGACATGTGCTGTATTTGGTTTACTCCAATTACTAATGGCAATTCAGCTAGTTAACATCGATTTAGCTCACTAGCCTTCAGTCCATTAGTCTATAGGGCCACTTACAATTGCAGGGAAGAGGAACTACGGCACTTTTGCCCAACGCAAGTTTGCCCTCAAATACCATGTCTTTTTCCCAAAAATAGCTTGCCAAATTTTCTGTCCGAAAGGGGAAGGGTGTGCTGCCCTTAGCCCCGGCCCTTCCGGCCCATATACCTTTGCTACAAGATGCGCTATAAATTTGATCAAACCTACATATAATCCAATCAATGAATTTTTGCTGACGCTCCTATTTACCATGTCAAAGTTAATTAGTAATTCTACGTAGGGATGAGTCATTTCGTAAACATATCACAAGAAATATAAAATCTCTCTTCGTGTTTTAAAGTGTTAATGGAGATTTCCGTTCGAGTTCCTTCAACTATTATTGTAAAAACAATCACATAAGGCCTAGATAAAACCGCTCGCCAAACTCGCCATTGGCGAGTAAAATTGTGCTCGTGGTAGAATTTCACTTACAACAACGGCAGTTGGATTTTTGGTGTCGTTCGCAAAATTGGGAGTTTTTGAAAACTTTTGTCAAGACCAGAATCAGACGTGAGCAGTGGTAACCGTTGTATCAACATAGAAATAACTAGGTACAAGCACTTTAAACAGTGGTCATTGCAGATAGGCTAATACAGTATTTCCATATCTATTTACTCTTTCTTTGAATTTTTCGTAATTACTCACTTTTCCTAAGCCCGTTCTTTCTCGCTTTTAATAGTAGGCTAATAGACTATAGCTCTTTTATGATTTGAAATATAACGAATGAATTGCAATGTAGGAAACATAACCTTAATGAAAAGCATAAAAATGTCATTTATTACGCACTTCAAAGACAATAATAATATTCAAGGATAATACTAAAAATAACTTGAAGGAATACTTACCATATCGTAAAAAGTGTCCATTATACTCTTGAATACTCGGCTCTAATTACGTGAAAATTCTGCGTAAGAAAACAGATGCAATGGTAAGTATTGGTCCCTGGCGATTTGTTCTCTCGTACACTACATAGATAACAGTTACTAATTTTAACTCAACTCTATGGGAGTAAAGAAATGGTCTAGTCTATTTTTTCTACCCTACACAATGCACAAAAGTTCTCGGTAGCTCTTATCCTAATCGTAACATTTAAAGATTTGTGGAAGACTTCAAGTTGAATCCCTTAAAGCTTGAAATGGACAGCAGTGTGGTTAAGTTTAGAATGACGAATAATTGTTCAACTCCGCGTTCTTGATGAAGGACAGTTCATACTGCCTATAGCAGCCTTTCAGCTACGATTTGAAACTATCGGTGCCACTTCAGATTACATAAAGAAGCTTACAGGTTTTCTAAGAGTCATATAATGACTTCTCCTTTCAGCTTTGCTAAGCGCAACAGGTAAATGACGATTTAGGAACAGTTTTTCGTACAATCTTTAAGAGGATTAAAGAAAAGTTTGGTGAAGCCGAGATTGATTCGGACCGTTTAACCTTTTTTGTTTGGGTTAAAACTGTCTGGCATCCTTCGCACAGACGTATTCGTCCAAATCACGGTGGGCAGTATGTACGAAACACGGCAAAAACCTGCCGACTCAGCATGATATAACTTTCTGATTTGTACACCACCCTCAAAACGATTAGTTTTCTTCGTCAAAGCGTCTGACAAACGGTTTATGATGTGAATTCTCTTCTGATGTGTCAAGATATTTAACGGGTTATCATTAAAGCCTTGTTACAATCTTCAATTGATTGCAAACTGTTTGTCTGTTTAATCCCTCGGAATTTAGAACCCAACAATGAATACGTACAATTTGTCATCATTTGGGTCTCTTCTTTACACAGCGAGTGATTAAGAGTTTGTAGAAGTTAGAAGTCGAAGGATATTCCAAAATCTACAAGCTACAGATTAGGTCGATGACGTCATTATAACGCAATTCACTCCAAATACTCTTTCTCAGACAATATGATTGACATGTACTTAATTCACAAGGGTATATAGGCCTATTGTATATTGTTTTCTTCACTGTACTGTGTATGTCCTCTGTGATATATATTTGCAATCACAAGGCTTGCAACTCTGCGTGGTAAGAGCTGGGTGTCTGGAATGTTTTTCTGTTTTTTTATTTGTTTTTTTAATTTTTTAATTTTTTTTTATTTTTTGAAGTCTGGTATCGGGGATACTAAAACAAACTTAGAGGATTGAAAGTAAAAAGGCAGTATGGTGTCATTTGTAACATGACAGTTGAGTGCTCTAAAACAGGCAATCAAACGTGACAAAACATTTGAAAGCAAAACTAAAAACAAACTGAAACACAAAGTTCATTCAATTGAGAACAAATCAAGCGTGTTCGTATATTCACTGCAGGGATAGCTTATAAGTATGAAATCCACTATACTATATCTAATTAAGTCATATGGAAGGCCGCTGTCAGGCTATAGTAGTTTGCAGACACACGCCATCTGTTATGTTCTTTGTAAGTATGCTTATAAGCGTACTTTATACTTTCACAAAAAATACTGCAGTGGATGATTCTGTTTATAGTACAGAAGATTTGAAAATGGAAAATGACTTGATGGCTTATTGATGTCCTCTTCACACCCACCTCCCTGCCCACTACCCCTACCCCCCCCCCCACTTTCGTCTTGTATAAGACTTGCCTTCATACAAGAAAACGCCCTATGGTTGTAAATTGGCCACCTATAGTTCACCTAGTTCGTGACATACGGACAACAAACGAAGATGCTTTCATATAAGCCTTTAAATACATCTTTTTAGTATGGCACATGCTAGGTTTCTATAAGTTTGAATACACTTAACTCGTAGAGACAAATTTCTGCTGAAACGGTTTTCTATTTTTCATTTTGTTTGTTTAGAGATTCGACAATAAACCAATATTATGTTTCATCTCCTTCGTACTTGTGACGGAGACGGTCCTTGGCAGGACTGGTATTAGTCGAGAATTGTTGACATACTATCTAGTAAATTTGTAATAAAAATCCAGTGTGCAGGCACCGTCTCAGGTGTGGATTACACTGTCAGTATAAGACGGGCCTAATGTATTGGAAGTACGGTTACGTCGTGTAAGCTATATAAAATAAAGGTACACCTCCTTTGAGTAAAAATGGTTCCGTAGTCTGTTGTACGATGTGATTGCATATGATGCTTCACAAGCATTAATGCTTTGTGAATTACTACGGGCTTAATATTTAGTTTACGACGGCATAAGGTTCTGGGAATATTACACGTAATGAATACGGCGACTCTTTGCGTTAAGTTTAAGGAGTTAACGTTTCTTCTCTACTTGTACTGTCGAACGGTAAACCAGAATGTTAAGGGTATGCAGCAGGGTGTCCCCCACCCCATCGGATCGGGCCTAGAATGTTTAAGCTTGGGAAACCTTGCAATTAGGATTTAAAGAGGTGTTCGAAAACGACCTAACTACAACGTGAGGTGTAGTGTGTTGGACGAAATGCTGCAGTAGGTTAGTATACCCAATCCCTCATTTTGAATTCGTCCTAGGTGGAAAATTTCCGAAGGAAAATTGTCAACGGGTGGAACTTGTCGGGGTTGGGAATTGTCCTGTTGGACATTATCCAGAGGGAGTTGAGAAAATTTTCCAAGTAGCGATTGTCCGGGAGGGGTTGTCCGGGAATCGAATAACTCATTCATGACGATTTTACGCATGCGCGCTCAGTTTTCATTCAACAGTTTGACTTGAACATTTCTCAAAGATCGGTGTCTCTCCTGCGGACCAATAAGGGAGAAAAATGAATTCAGAGAAAGATCGTATTCCATTCAAATTTAGGCGACGTTACGTCATGTTGACACAGGTGAAGTTTTCTCTCGATTGTTCGCCGTCTGAGAATCATCAAAACCCTAACCACAAATGAGACAGTTAGAACCTCTGTTTGGTCACGTGACTATCGACAGAGAAAGGTGTGTATGCAGGTGCTCTCTGCATTATCGCATCGCAGTGTGAACTTGGTCGTGCGATCACTTTGCTCCATCATGTAGGTCACCGTTTCCATGGCAACTATTGAAGCATCCGCTCACAGGTAAAAGTCCGACAAATATGGTCAAACCTAGAGTTTTATTTTGGTAAAAGGCTACTTTTTTGGCAACGATAATCGCTTTCTCGTCAAGGATCTAATCATACAAAGTCTCTTTGAAACATTTGTGGACATGCAGACAACACCTTTATTCTAAATGGTGTGAGGCATTCTTTGGTTTTTTTCCCAGGCGTGAAGATGTGAATCACTAGTATTGCTCGGTACAATAATTCTACCCAAACTGGAAGGACCAGTTAAAGCCTAGATAGTGTGATTTATATGCCTTCTAAATAGTTACGACTGATGATACTCTTCCTTGTCCTTCTACGCTCAGTGACAACTTAACAATTTGTTTCTCTCGTTTTTTTTTTTTTTTTTTTGAAAATTATTATTTTTCTTTGTGTTGGTCTCGTTCCATTTTCTACTCGTATACTAGGTATTGTAGGTGTCATTTACGTACGGCCAGCATAGTGCAATGCATGCGGTTATATAGACAAACCTGTTAACCTACGTATTGATCGATGTACTCATAGACAATGTGTCTACATCAAAAATCAAATATACGTATAGTACACAGCCTATGCACATGAGGCCGAATTGTTTAACACTCATTCATCAATCACTCTTAATCATCGATACTGATCGTCCCTCGTTGTCATTAGTATAGCAATAAAGTTGTTAAATGCCAAACTGATACTTTACTACCTAAGTATCATCAGCCTGATTGACAAGCCTACACCTAAGCGTCCTTTCTGGAAACGCGTCTCAGCAGGCAGAATGGGACCATTGCTCTTTATACATGTACAACCCTCTTTTTTCCGATTTGCCCATGTAGACAAGAAAAACATGTGGCCTTGAATGACCGATCTCACACAGGTGTCTTCATTTTCTCACACAGGTATATTGAGGTTAATGAATTCTGTTCTGTTCCGATCCCATAACCCTAACTCTAACTCTAACTGAAGTCTCGAAAACGGTATAACATTAAAAGCGGTGTCGGAATGCAACACGCAGACATCGTTATAGACCCCATGGTTATAGACTGCTGGGTGTAGCTGCCCTCATAAGCCTATATGATCACTCTCAATTTGGAGGGAGCCGGAGATGAACACTTTTGCTCGAAAAAGCATGTATTCTACCTCCCCTCCCCCCCCCCCAAAAAAACATTTTTTTTATGGTGGAATGGGGGCTGTAGCCTCCTAGCCTTCCTTCCGCAGCTATTTTGCAGTTAATTTGTGCACAGACAGTTGTGCACAAATAGTGCATAACTCCTTAATATTGTCGAATGTTATATGTGTGTTTTTCTCACTGGAGGTATTTCAGATATGCTCAGTTATATAAATATAAGCTTTGATGAACTTTGTGCCACACTGACTCCTTAGCAAAGATGGCGATGTTAACATCTAGCCTAGCCACTCCCCTTCACCAGCAAGAAGGAACAAGACAACCCCTGCATGGTATTTTGTTTAGTTTTACTCCCTGGGTAACCTGAGCTTACTCCCTGGGTCACCTGGGTCTATTGCAGCCTGCAAATGGGACCATACCAAGTATGGGTTATCCCTAGGTTTTAGCGATTAGGCAACTGCATCAAATTAAGACTTCTTTCGTGCAACCAATTTCTGCGCTCAATTTTAAATGAAAATGCTGGTAGTCTGAGAACGCCTATATTCAAGCTCAAAGGTCAAACTGATTGCACTTTTATTGAGGGCAGTTTTACAGTGTCCTGCCAAACTGACTCTACAACATTATAATCCCAGTATTAATTATAACCAGATAAGAACCCTATACAAACTTAACTATTTATTTTTAAAAATTAGCCACGAGTCAACTTTCGTTTCGTGATTGTTTGAAGAAAAATTAAAAATAGTTAACAAGGTGTTAATGAAAAGCTCTTGATTAGAATAGGCCGAAAGATTCGAGAAAAAGAAAGTTTGAAAGGCTTTATGTTTTCGCTTTCGAATAATGAAAGAGAAGTTCAATGCATTGCAGTGTTAAAATGCACCGTCTGTCGCACGCCGTGTTGAATGTTATAATATGTCGAAGTGTAATGGAGACTATATGAAAACGCATAGCTATCTATTACGAGACCAGGCAAGAACTGAACGATTTATGTGTAGGTTATACATTTCCAATAAAACTAAATCAAGAGAAGTCTTATCTTAGCGCACATCCCAAATCCAGCCTATGTACACGTCTAGCTGTCTAGTTTACACTGCACTGATTCGTTCAGCTCACATGCTGGGAATTCGTATGATAAAACATCCCAACGGTCACTTCATTATGTGAGCTGGGTTCGATAGATATTAACTGTAAATGGAATGCTTAAACGTAGTTTTGAATGTTTAAATTCCGATCCTGACGACCAAAAATTTGTCCAAGAACCTGTATGTATATGTAGAAGTTTGTGGGCAACCGTTGGGGAGAACTGATACGCATCCATCTTGCTATTTTAAAAACACTCTTGAACATGCATGTTCGGTCTTGTTCAGAAACTATCGAGCACCGTCCATGCAGACTTTGAAAAGTTTCTCCACTAATATCGACAGACAAATTTGGACAAATATTTGTTTGTCGTTATGGGTATTAAACGCACAGACATAATTACACACACAAGCGCACAAGGTAAAAACCTTCATGCACAACCCGTGAAATGAGCCGTACACTACATGCATACTGTTAACGATTTATTTCTAGTCTGCCCCTTGAGGATGAGAGCTGGCATCAGAGTGAACTGCACAAATTGAAAGTGGGGGGGGGGGGCACAGTGCACCTTATTATTAAATGCCGGAGTTGAGAATGCCATCTTTACACAATTCAGAATGACATACTTCTACAGTTCAGGTCCGTAGTCAGACAGGTACTGAGGGGGGGGGGGCGAAATGGCTTCCAGGGGACGAAAAATTTTTAGGGGGGCCAAATGTGTAAAAATGTATTAAGTCAATGGCAACTTGAAAACTATAGGGGGTGGGGCAAAAATGATCAAGGGGGCTTCGCCTCCTGATAATATTTGATAAGGGTGTAACACAACTTCTTAAGTTTAAAAAAGCAACATGAGAAGCGATGAATGCCTTAAATGGCTTTAAGTGGTAGTCCTATGACTATAAACATACAAAAATGAGTGGACTTTCAGCTTTCCTGTCTGAATAGTGTTACTGTTTTGACGTCGTCTCTGGTGTTACTTAAATTCTGATTGAAGGCAGAGACGGAAATCCAGGGGTGGGGATATATCCCCACTTTTTGGAAATGTTGCCGTTGACTTTCAATTGTTCACACAGTAACTTTTGTCTAAAAGGTCCAGTACTCCCATCCCCCACACACTTTTTCACACAAATCTCCTCTTCTGATTGAAGGTACAGCGGCGCCAGGGGGTACCCAAAGGGAGGAGAATACTTTGCCCCTCCTCTCGGAGGGCCCCTTTTCTATTCCCCAAATGAAATGACAGAACAACTTTTATCCCCCGCCCCCCTTCCTGGGAAGATGAAACTCCCTGTCACAATCTCGCCCACAATACCAGTCACTATAGGCTCACTCCACGGGGTACTAGGGGAAAGTTAAATGCCACTTTTTCAAACAGCCATATATTTCGACATCTTAAAAAGAGAGGGGTAACAGTGTCGTTTCAATTGTGGTTTGAGAGAATAGTTTTGAATTGTATCTTGTCAAAGTTCGAACTATAAACCGAGTACTGTTTTGTATTTTGTTCAAATACAGAAGAAAAGCTCGGCTAAGTTTATGGTGCCCGGTGGGTAAACACAGACAGGAATTACACAATGTATGATTATTAGTCCGTGCCTCCGTGGTACAGAGTCAGACACCAAACGGTTCTGCTTTTGTATTTTGTATCGTCTATAGTGGTATATTTAACAAGTGCACAAGTGTCATGGCAATAGAATCCTAAATAACCATACCTACAGTGATGCCAACTTTTCAGAACAGAATGAGTTAATATGTATGGAACCCTGGGAATATGACGTATCCATACGAGTGAACACAAGGACGATTTCGTTCAACTTTGTGAGTTGTATACCTCCCTCCAGCCCGCCACCACAACAAGAAGGAATAGGCCTATATATGAACAGGGAATTCAGTGCTGTCAATTAGCAACTCCGTGATAGGAACAACACTCCTGGATACATGCGAATGCGAATGAGGAGAATATCCCCCGTGTAGGCGGACTACACGTAACCGGAATGAATACGATTAGCATAGCCTAAGTATAGAGCCTGATAGCTCAAGTAATTCTCGACAAGAGATTGCACAATATCTCTTCATTGCAGCCAATTATTTTCTCATTAGCCCACTCATGAGTTTATTTGAAAACAACTCCCTCCGAGTGGAAACGCCCCAACATGCAGATCTGCAAATGACGTCAATAGTTCTATACAGTTACGTCATTATATCAGTGACGCCATTATATCAGATACAGGGGTACAATGACGCCGACTTAAGGGCTACTCGCTACAGACCTGTAATCTGAGTCTCTTGTTCGTCTGAAATCCCTCCTTACCACATAAAACTACACCCTGATCTTAATGTCATATACTCTACACACAAATTTGCAGGTTACATTTTTTTCTAAACGAAGTGGCCTCATGGGGCTGGAATAAGAATAGTGTTAAGTGCCAGAGTGACAAGGATTTGAGAAAGAGTCTTACAACTTTAAATGGTTCTACATGTACCAGAATGGTGCACAAGATTAGGCTTTGTTTATTCAATTTTCCAATGGCTATAACCTAAGCCGTATTCCCAGGCATTTATATACCAGTTGCAATTGACCTGGGATAAAGGCATTCGTTGCAGCTCTATGATTTTATACTCTGTCAGGCTAGGGTCCCAACTTAAAGCCGCATCGTAGAATCAAACATTGGAATACGTGATTTCAAGCAAGAAAACTTTCAGTTGACTGCATGTAGTTTTGAAAATGAACACGTAGAAAGTCCATCGTGACTCATTACAAACACAGGGGCACATGAAATACAGGCTCAATATTTTAGAGGAACATTCTAAACCGCTAGGTTCATTTTCGTAACGCAGTCTTTTATACCTAAGGTTTTCAATTGTATGATTTAGGAAGTCAACCTCTGTGCTCCGTGACTGGCACCACCTAAGATGAAAGATGGCAATTAGGACATTCTCCAATGGGAAAGTCAATACCGCGAAATTTAGAGTTGATTTGCCAAACTCCTTGACTGTAACTCGATTCTACTATGCGGGCATCTTTGTTAGAGTGCGGATGATACTTGGAGAGCGATATAACTCGAGACTGAAAGTCCGTGTTGAACGTTGTTTGCACAGAGCAACATCAATTTGCATGATGATAACAAAACTATGCCCGTGTAAAGTATATGTTGACTTAAACAATATTTGAACATGTGATAACTCAATTATTAAATAGAAAAATAATATTATAAATGTACGTACAGTCACCTAGAAAGAATGATTGCTCAGACTGAATTCAGTCGTCATCTTTCCTCGAAAAAATGGGTTTTTGTTTAATGTGACTGCTGCCTGCTATAAAACGTACGTCACAGCGTTATTACTTGTTCAGCTAATACTGTACAGACCGTATAACGCATATGCTTGTTACCGGTAACCCTTGAAGCTGACTATCAATCTTTATTTGGACATCGGTCATAGCGTTTCACATAGTCCATACCACGGTAGGGATTCATGACCCTCCCGGCCCCAAAGAGATCCCAAACTGCTCATGGAAGTAATGCACCCATGCACAATTGCGTAAAACCCAGAAGCATTCCTAACAGGCAGGTAGAGTGCTCTGAGAACATGCATCAAAAGTTGCACAAGTGCCAAAGCTGTGAGTTGTGTGAATGCGAATGGAAATTTGTGCTATTACTTTCTGTTTGTGTTCGCTTCCCTGTAAATTATGAACGTTAATAATTTTCTGTTGGCACTCTCTCTCTCAACTTTAGAACCCAAGGTGCCGCCGCGTTTGCCATGCAAGTACTGCTGTTAAAAAAGTATTGTAAATAGTGAAAAAATGTCGTTTCAAGCCAGTGCCAGATTTGCGGTGGGGCCCACCGGGGACCAGGCCCCGGACCCCACAATTACGGGCCCCCACATTTGGGTGTCTAAAAAAATGGAGGCAAAAGATGCCTTTAGATGCTACTTGCAAGCCCTGGGAAGTGCCATTTCCAGCGATCTCGGAAGCACTTTCTTCAAAAATTTTCTTGCATGCTACGCGCCAGCCTATGGTATCGCTCCGCTCAGATAGTGGGCTTAATCGAGAAAGGGCCCCAAACTACTCTGGCCCGGACCCCCTCTAAGCTAAAATCCGGCCCTGTTTCAAGCAACTGCATTGTTTGCTGCAAACATAAAGAAGCTTTACACATCTAAGTGAGTTAATTTACAGTTCTCATAACACTGGGAACGTATAGTGAGCCGGAACGGATTTAATGACTGTTGGGTAAATAAAAATATGACATCGTGGGATCAACTGCGAGAGAGGGTCTTCCCAATAATAACCTATCTTCTACTGAGAATGATAGCTGCCTTGCTCCAGCTCCCATCTGCCCATCCACTGCAAGCCCCCCCCCCCCAAACCCTTTGAGGTGATGAAATTAACTTTCCGAGTTGTTGCAAAGGGCTGATAGTAGTTGTTCCTGACGAGCAAATACCGGATTTTTTTCAGTTCATATTAGAGTCTTCGACCACCAGTTCGGCAATACTACTCTACGGAGTTTGGTTAACTGAAGAGGGAGGGGGGTAGGCCCGTAGTCAAGGGGGCCAAGGGGGCGAAGCCACTTTGAAATTTTCTTCGCCCCTAGAAAGTTTTCTAGTTGCCATTGACTTAATTCATTTTACACCTTTGGCCAACTGGAATCATCTCGCCCCCTTCAGTACCTTGCCTGGCTAAGGACCGGTGGGGGGATCTGTATATCCTACCAATAAAATGCCGGTGCTATAGTCTACGTTTTTCTGCTGTCTCACCATCTTATATTTCACCAGTGAGTTGCTATTTGACAAATGGCTACTCCCTGCATTGACGCGCTTCCTTTTAGTTACATTCTGTCAAAAAGGCTCCGTTTTGTCTATCGGCTAGTGCAAGATAATCGATAACGAAAGATTACATGCAGCAATTTAAGCTGTAAAACCAACATAGCGGAGACAAATGCCACCCACATAATCCCCGGGATATAATGATCCCGGATACATTTACGTATAAATGAACATTAAATAATGAAAACAGTAATAATAATACAATTCGATGTACCTTTCTCGAATCCCCCCCCCCACTTTCCCCACCCCGGGCTCCATACACATTCCTGGATGTGCTACGTTGTAATCATTGCAGAATGCAAAACTTGTTGAAAACTGTAATCCTTCAGGAACGGACAAGGGACGAGAGAAGAAGGGGGTCGCATATTCGGAGTGACGAGTTTCGTCTTTCCTCAGACAAGGGGATCTAGCAGTATTGTTTGTAGCAATTGCTGTTCCCCACCCCAACACCACTCGAGGGGTTAGTTTTTCCCTCCGCCAGATAATTTGAGTTCTTTAAGTTCTTTAATAGATCCATTACGTGGCTGCTTCAAGGAACATTTGACCAAATCGAAGACCGCAGTTACACATCATTAGCCCTTTAACCCTGACGCAGCAGGACGGTTGGGCCTGGGAGGAAGAGGTAAACACACACACAGTCTGGGTATTTCCGTCCACCTTCAAACGGATTCTCCTTTAATGACTTCGTAACGCCAAAGTTCCTCAAAACTCGCAACCAATTGCTCTAAACAAGTTATTTAATTGCTTAAACAAATCTTAAAATGTATTATTTACTTCAGGTGAAGAAAAGGAAGATCATTAAGAAAATTAACAAAAATTCTCCATAGAAGCGTATTTATAAAACGTTAACTTATTATAAATGGCAAAATGAATAAAAAATACTTTCGGGATTTATGCGTTGTGGACAATCCTGAAACAACAGAAATAACATTTTAAATAAACTTACCGTAAACAGCAAGTACAAGATTTCCAATATTTATTTCAAAATAGCTTCGAAAGAGAGGCGGTGTATCAAAATCCCTTTCCAAGAGCTAAGCGACACTCCAAACCAACAAGTCCTGCAGTAACTAACGTCTAGTATGGTTTGCCCTGCTTTAAAACTCTTTTTAAAGTCAAAACGAGCTACACGGCTAATCAAGTCAAAGATAACAAAACTTGGAAGGGAAATTCCCTGTTCTACCCACTGTCTATGTGCGTTAACTTCCATCGGCGTTTTTCATTGGATGATGAGGTTATGATTATGCATGTTTATCTCTGACGAGGTACTGTAAAAGACAGACATGTGTACTTCGTTATACCTTTGGGACAGCTTGCGGCAATGACCATCATTTGTAGTTACAGAGGTAATCGGTGATAGGACGGTTTGCTGCGGCTGTGAGTGCGAGGAACTGCTGATAGGATCAGTCAGTTAACCAAGTTACTTACTGAAGTGGTTACTCGTTTACGAAGAAGCACGATTTGATCTTTCGACTTTTCGTCTTAAAATATATTTGGTAGCGTAGATAACATGTGACCGAAGTGTAGGTCAAGGCCTACGTGGGGATTTTTAGAACTTATCAGAGTAACATCTGTTATTTGTAAACTTTACCAGTCTGGATTTGTAGGCATTTTTTTTATCTCGTCTCTCTCTTTGTTAGTCAAAAATGGTTAAAAACGTTTAAATTTTTCAAAAACATCTTGCTCCTGGTAAAAGTTGATAACGATTACTCCTGGAGGGCTTTGTCTCAACCCTCAGCTCTAGTTGTCTTTCGAAAGTGTTATTCTTGCCTTTGTTTGCCTTCTCGCTTTTGTGTAAAATTATGTAGACCTAACAAATAACCTAACCTTCCCCTTTCCAGCCTTACAAAAGAAGATAGATGCGATATTTGTAGCTTTTCACACACACAAAAAAGACAATTTAAAAAAGAAACTTCGTAGAGTGATCATTATCAGGAAGAAACACCTTTTATTTCGCAGGCCCGTGAGGAGAGTTAGGGAGGGGGGGGGGACAGGTATTAAATGGTCCTTATGGAAATCATGGTGTGGAAAGAGGGAAACTGTAAGTCATGATTTATTTGGAAAGGGGAAGGGGGAGGGGCAATGCAATCTGGGAGTCATATAATTCACAAATTTAATTCTTGACCAGGTTCTTTTTAAAATTATACTATTAATTTAATGAAAACGATCAAAACAAGAAGTAAGAAAAGGGCCCAGATGACAAAATGTTGAGGTTCTAAAGTCATTATCTGGTAGTGGTTCATGCCTACCACAAAAGGCCCCATAGGATCTGATCCTACTGGAGGTATCCTTAGAAAATCATCGTAAACTTTCCTTATTTAACTTTTAAAATACAGGAATCAACTAGAACGCACGAGTTAGTAGGAAGAATTAACAATCAACAAGTCATACCTAGCTACCCTTTCGAGCTCGGGTCCCCTTCATTGAAACCAAGTCATCTCTTATACAGTCTCTCCTATGAAATGGTCCACCCCAAGTCCTTCCATGAAAAATTATGCTAAGCTCCAAGCGGGAGGGGGAGGTGAGCATCTCGCACAAAAACCGTATTCTTCTGCTGTCCTATGCCAACACACAAGGTCCAGCCTTGACAATTGGACACAGGAAATTTGTCGTGTTTGAAATCATGGTGGTATGGCGGTGGTTGTGGGGATAATAGTATAGATGTTGTAAACTATTGCTTATAAATGATCCTCAAAACATTGGTCATAAAATAAAGTCACATTTCTGATTATCTGACAGAAGAAATAGAGTGCTGGTTAAAGGTGTTGTTTCGCAAAGTGTTTGTATTAGTGGACCAGGGGTTGGAAGCAGAGGGGTATTGTTTGATTGACAGAACCGCTAATGGGTAAGTCCGTAAAAATCAAACAAAAGTAACAAGGAAACAAAAAAAAGGAAAACCTGAAGAATTGTAGCAAAAAGACTTTCATTCTGAATCAGTGGCGCCCTCATGTGTTAAAACAAATATGGGAGCACAAATGTTACGGGAAAAAACTTGCAAGTGCGCAATGCTCGTGTGGACGGTGTACCTTTGTAGAACATGGAACGGAGAGGGGGGAGGGGTGAGAGAAAAGGCATTTGCATGGTGATAAGTGTCTCCACATTCTTCCTTGGCTGGCGGCGCCACTGTTTTTAATCTATAATAAAGACGCCTAAAACAGTGTTATTTTTTCAACATTATTTAGCGAGTAAAATGTACTATGGGAGGTGTGTGTATGGGTGTGGGGTTAAGAGTGAATCACACTGCTTTCACCAGTCAGTGGTAAGTATGTGCTACGATCCGTGGTTGCCTCGTGATACTCTCAAATCTGCCGGCTCTGCCAGAATGCAATTTATCAATTTATTGTTCAACAAAATGAGTTATCCTGTCACAAATATTCCACAAAGCAGATCATAATCAAGTGCTTTCTCCTATTAGCATGAATGTATATGAACAACTATCTTAAAGGGAAATATTGTGTTTATTTTACAGAATATGTTCATATTTTTTAAACCAATATTAATAGGTACAGAATGATAGACAATTCAAAGTAAGGCAGTATGGTATCTTTCTAATCAAGAAATAAGGCTCTCACAGAAATAAATTCGGTTATTTGTTACACAAAAGCAATTTATTCACTCAGACTTTCAAAAATTCAAATGATGCAATATCCGTTACTTTTGTAATGCATAATATTTTGGGGAGATAAAGCTATTACTAGAGTTCATTGGTGAGACTGAACAGTTAAATAATTGATTTAAGATATTTTCTTTATTTGCCGTATTGGCGCATTTTAGACGCAATGTTTCCCTTTAAACAGACATTAAAACATCAATTCCTCCCTGCCCCTTCCCTCCGAACCAAACAAAGTATCTAAATAAGAAAAGATCGTAACAAGTTTACTAATTAAAAAAATTAGTCGCAGCATCATTTTACTAGTAATTTGAAACATCGTTCGACTATTGTGGACTGTATGTATATTGACGTCTCCATTTACACGACAACCGAAACCGAGTGCTCACTTCAATTTATACCGTCCTGTGAAGTCATATACATACCGTCTACTAGTCAACGCTAAGTCTCCAATAATACGCGGTGTGATGTGTTTGGACTTATTTCTATTAAGAGTAGGCTATAGTCATTCAGTAACAGCCCAGCTTAGCAGAGTTGGTCTTCTTACCCATTCTAAAATCAATATACAGGTAGGTCTATCTAACCTGTTTAGGGAGAGACCTCAAGGTCAGTTTTGCAGATTACTCAAGAGATTGTTTTTCTTCTGGAAAGTAAAGACTTATTTAACTGATTTGCCATTGCTCATCAAATTATATGAAGACAAAACTAAAAGTTCAGAAAGGTTGCTTATTCTTGCTGCGGTGACGAATGCATAAATTATCCTGTACAATTTTGCAAATGTAAGGAGCTTTTCAGTACCGTACAGCACAACTTCCAATGAATCAACCGATTTTTTTTTCAAACATCATGACCTCAAATTTAAATCGATGCACTTAGCCAATAGGCAGACGTATCTGGAACCCATATGTGGTTGATATTATTCGTTATACTTTCACCTGTATAGCGGATACTCCCTTCCAACCCAGTTATGAGATATTAAAATGGTTGAATAATGAAGTGAGTGGACACCTTGTTCTTACAACACAATCACGATGATGTCTATGATGTGGAGGGGATGGACAAAGGGCTGCCACTCCTGCAGTAAACTGTGCGTCTCGTTCATTCAGGATAAGAGTCCTGTGGTGGTACAGTGGTTCGTCGTTCACCAGTCAGTACCACAAGCGTGCATGTTCTCGTTTCGCTAGAAGTACGTAAGTTCTTTTATGTATATTTTTCTGTCAGGCTATCCTTTAATTTGGCCATGCTCAGTGGCAGTGCCTTGCCATCAAATTCGGTTGCCCTGCCGATGGCGATTTAGTTGTGCGAAAGCCCGAAGCGTCGTCTGGGGCAGACAAACGGATAAAGGCAACTTTTGCCGAATATGATTTTGCCAGCAAGAGAAGAGGATTTACAATAGCAGACTTCCTAATCATTGTAAAATGCACTCAAGGAATCATGGGAAATGGGAGTATAAACAAAAGAGTAGTGACGTCATCGCTATTATTTATACTCCCAGTTCCCATGATTCCTTGGGTGCATTTAGCAATGATTAAAGTCTGCTCTCAGGACAGAAGCATATAAGCCAAACTTGATTGGCTACTGATAACCTTTCTCATGTTCATAGTCAAAAGACCATTTTAAGCGTTTGTTTAACCGTTGACGTTTACGGTCAGGAAGTTATTCTTTAGTTACTAAGGATGATCTAGATTCTGTTCCTAAGTCCACTTAACTAAAATGATCTGACTGATATAAAATGTATCGGTATGTGGTTCCTTCAAAAAACAATAAAGTGTAATGTATATCTGTGGCATTTTGAGGAGTCTAAGAGTCATGGCTTCTGTGGTTCCCAGAAACCTGCAGGCAGACAGACATTAAGTTAATTACTCTTATAGCTGTTTAGTGACATTTTAGGTTTCTTATTATTTCATGTTGTTTATGGTTTCCTATCTATTTTTAACTTCGACAGTGAACTGCACACAGGGGCGCAGTCCGGGAAATTTCAATATGGGGGCGCTGTAAAGGAGTAGACGCCAGGTTTGATTGACCGCTGTGCTGAGGGAAGGGACTAAAGGGACGGGGTGTCTCCTTCCCTTTAAAAATGGTTTTGGAAAAGGGATGAGATGCAAAGTGGTACTATATTTGACATATTTTGAAGCATTTTCTTTTCTTGTCTCAACATTTTTTATGCATGACGGCCAACTTAATGGGGGCTGCGCCTGTTGCGCCCCCGGCCACCTGGATCCGCCAATGCTGCACATTACATATATACATGAGAATTCCTGCAAAAGTAAATTAAAGGCTCGCTCCACCCAAAATGCTTGTTAAGTTAACAAATGTGAGAGTTAAGAGAGCCCTTGGATAAAACAGAAGCAGCTAACTTTAAATTTTCCATGGGGATGCAAATTTCTTTCAAGTTGACGCCCTTGGTATCAGATTTCCGTAAAGTTCAGAAAAACGTAGAATTTGCTGAGGGGGCTATGAAAGGATCGAGAACCGGCGCGCTTTTAAATTCAAGCATGCACCCATTACATCTGCAACCAAAAAATTGAACGCTATTATATAGGCTTAGAAGATTCCATGTTACTCCCATTTCACATTTTGTTAGCCTGGTAGCCTGCTAGGCCGACCTGTTCCGAGAATAAGTTCCCACCACTTATTGACATTGAAATTTACCTGTCACATTTTAGTGATAAGAAAGCTATTACTGTGTTTCAACCTTTTAGAGGGCGCTGTAATAATGTAGAAAACGCACAGCTAGGTATGTGTTGCTTTTCGAAATGTTTCTTAAGCTCAATCATGTAGACATTCAACCAGACACGATATTCGGTACCATACACAGAGAACCGAAATACAGGTAGGGTGGGGGGGGGCTTGGTTCACCAGGGCGACTCACCTAACCCCAACTTACTTCCCCAACCTTAAAATTGAGTCCCGCACTGTGTGTCTCAGTCTGCTCTCGAGCCACAGTGTAACTGGCTAGCAAAAAGGAGCGAATTTGTCATAACTTAATGTAATCACCGTGAAAAATTGAGGACGCCACAATAATACAACTTTTTGTTGTGAATCAGTATAGAAACAACGAGCCAGATTTGGTGGGGGTAGCTTGCTTAAGAGGAAACTTGCATGGATTCATTCATTCATTTACAGTCTCCTTTTGAAATTGTAAGCAGCTGTGAAAAGAATGGAGGACTACAATCAAAAGTTGGGGGTATCCCACTTCTCTCTTTATGGCTACATGCTCGAAAGTATAAGACGTTTTGTTTGTTTTGTTTTTGTTTGTTTGTTTGTTTGTTCGCTCTAGACGCCAAAAAGCTGTAAAACCATTTAAGTTGGCGAATTGTCAAAAACTTATTTTGGAAGCATTTCAGCTGTGAAATTGATACAGATCCCACAAATGGTGGTTTTAAGTTTATCACAGAGCAGAGGATGAGGGAAAATGATGGCTTTATTTTGGTTCATGTTTCACTTTTAGGAAGAGATAATTTTCTGTAAATTGAGTTTCTTTTAAAAAGGTCTTATTTAAAACGAATGAATGTAGGCCTAAATACGAAACATATTCCCTTTTGCAACATACATTATATTGCCACTTATCGTGGGAATAACGCCCTTATAGTTGTTTCATTAGCTAACAGAAAAATACTGAAAGCTTTGGTATTAATAGTCGGGTTGGTGAAGGGATCTGTGATGATGCTTTAAGTCTATGTCAAATGTGTGCTTACAACTGTGTTGTGGAACAATCGTCGTCGATGACTTGTGCCTACCTGCTTGCATGGTTGGGCTCATAGCACATCTCTAAACCGTTGAGGTCTTTTGTGAAGTCAGGAAGGAGTAAACAATCATGTGTCAGTAGCTACTACTGTAACAACTACATTTGATGTGTTGGTCGTTATCAGTGAGTTGCATGTGTGATCTGTCAGGTATATCCGAGCAAGTGGTACAGTGGTTATGATCAGCGACTTCCATTTATGAGGTCGTGTGTTCGAATCCCATCTCGGACATTAAAACAGTCGTCTAGTCTCTAGGTTGTAGTTTGTCGTCCGCTATTCCTTAAAAGGGATCATTGAGTTGTCATCGATTATTTTTTTTGACGAGTTTAAATGCAATCTTTGCTGACAATGTTTTTAATTAGCCTCAAATACCCATGTATTACTACCTATAGTTACTGAAAATGTGAGAAATTGAAGTTAATTTTTCAATGTGGAGGGGTTGCATATGGTTAATCCCTAATGGTGAAAAGTGTCTGGTCACGAATTCGTAACAAATGACTTTAATCATTAATTCCAGTACCCTATCATTGGTATACAAGTTGTGTGTCAGATGTGCAGAATCTCTTAGTTTGACCATTTACCATCAAGATGTGAGTGAATTTCAACAGGTGTGAAAACAAAACCATGAATTTCGTGAGCCAACTCAATAAGCCCCTTTAATCATAGACGTTAAAGTGTGAGTTTGTCTCACGAAACTGCCATTGCCAGCTTGACGTAATACTCCGCGTTTAGAGGGTTGCTGAGTTTCCACAATGGAGGATCATTCAAAACAAAACAAACATGTCAAGCAGCTGATACACCAGTGGACTGTTTCTACATTACGATAGGTAAGCCTACCGTACTGCGCGGTGGAGGCTGTGGTAATCTGGCTCCCCGACGACACTTCTAGTAACAAAGCTATGCCTAGTTATGAATAGGTCATCTTTCGGGGAACCTAAACAAAAAAATTGCTTTAAAAATCGAGAATTGCTTCCGCTGAGGCATTCCTTTCAAATAACCAAACACAAACGTAAAAAGCACGTCTATTTCAATCTACTGTAGAGTTCTAGTCTAGATACATTCACACTGCACCTACCCAATTTATATTTTTCGAAACCCTGGCCATGATTTTGAAACAAAATTTGCAAATTGTTTGAAAAGGGTTTTGAGAAAATTTTGTGCAGTTTTGGCTCCCTGATTGACGAATAAAGTGAAAGTTGTTCCTCGTGTCTAAATCGATATATAAAAGTTGTGATCTTTCAATACCCAACGTCTCATGGGGGCACACAGCAAAAGTTTGGGGGAAAGTGTCCCCTCCCTCTCCCTTGGCGACGCAGTTGCTGTCTCCCAGCAAAACAAAGAAAAATGAAAAAAAAATTTAAAATGGAAATATCTCCTTACCACCATAAAGTCTCAATATGGGCCAATTCTTTGTAGTTATCGTCTGATTTTCTGTTTGTTTTCTGTCTTACTTACTTAGGTTCATGTTGAACACTTACCTTTTATTTCGTCTTCGTTTTTTTTTTCTTTTTGTTCTCTTCTAATTTATAGTTTGTTTCATTTTCTCTTTACTTGTTTTCTTTTTCTGATATGCTGCTTCTCTAAGCGTTTAAACTTCTGTTGTTTAGTGGCAGTATACACTCACAGTTGTCTTTAGTATAGTAGATTATTTTTAAATCATCGAAAAGACCTTTTCCTTTTGTGGCAAACCTAAGTTCATTGAAAGGAGAGCACTTAACTTACGCTTGGGGCAAGAATGCCGAATGTCGAAATGAGTGCTTTTTGTGGAGTACCGGGCCTGACTTAGAGTCCCTGGTGGGGTTCAAGGGCAACGCCATGGGGTTGGACAGGGGCGGGATTCTCGGAAGCTCTGGGGGTATAAACAGAGTTGTCGTAATCGGAAAAGGAAGTTTAAATATGTACATATGTCCTTAGATGTGCATTAAACAAACCACAAAAATCACAAATTGACAATATTTTGTATGGTAGTCTGACTCGGATTAACGCCTGGTAGAATGTAGAGCTCTTGAAGGTTGGAAGGATGCATGATAGGTAGGGGTTGGGCGGGGTAAACAACAATTCCACTCAAGCTGTCCTACAGGAAGGCCCGTAGTCAAGGGGGGGGGGCAAGGGGTCCAAGCCCCCTTTGAAAATTTTTTCGCCACCTAGCGAGTTTTCAAGTTGCCATTGGCTTAATACATTTTTACACATTTGGGCCCCGTGACAAATTTTTCGCCCCGAAGCCATTTTGCACCCCCCTTCAGTACCTTGTCTGGCTACGGGCCTGCCTACAGCAACCATGATACAGAAAGTTATCCGATACATACGCCAGAAAAAATGTTCCTTTACCCACAGTTAGATCGGGGGGGGGGGGTGAAAAGTAACTTTTTAATGAAATGTTTTATATACAAGTGTAGGATTATAAAATGTATTTTTCTTTTGAAATGAAGAATAGAGAAGGCCAGTGTAAAACATTTAATTACTTGCAAGTTAAAAGTTTCGAAAACTTACGGTACAGCGCTGTTCTTGTTTAGGCCCGTTGATAAATGTTTTAATTAGCCATTACTCAGTTACTGCCCTGTACTTAAACTTCGCAACTTCCTTCCACATCGCTTTAACCATTCGATTAATTTAACTTTTCGGATAATGTTGTCCATTTTACATTAGAGTTCATGGAAAACGCGGTCCCCCAATTTGAACTAGTGTGCCCGGCCATCCTACTTCAGCAGTTCAGAATGACTACAGCGGCTTACGCAGGATTTCTCTCAAGGGGCCATGCTGTATGATGGTGATCGCCGGCCTGGGGGAGGTGTCCCCTCTCTTTGAAATATTTTGAAAAATTAGGCGTCCTTACATGCAATCTGGTGCCACATATGCTGCTACCTTTTGAAAGAAAATATGTGTTACAAAATTTGCGTATTTTTAGGAACTCAAAAAAATTGAGATCAGTGAGGAGGCCATGGGGAGACAACCCCTCCCCTTTGAAAAATTTTGAAAAATCAGGGGTCGTTACATGCAATCTGGTGCCACATATGCTACCTTTTCAAGTAAAATTTGTGTTACAAAATTTCGTATTTTTAGGATCTAAAACAAATGGCATCTGTGAGGGGGGCATGGCCCAATGCCCCCTGAATACGTCACTGAATGGCTCATATCAATCATGTGACAATATTTTTATTGCTTATTTCTTAAATTCAGGCAGAATAACTCCTTACTTTACATTCAATATTCAATGTCTTTATACAGAAAAATAGTGAAAAATATTTGTGAGCAAAAATAAGAGGTGATTTGTAAGTTTTGCAGATTTTTTGAAAATAAACTTGGAGTAACTGCTTTCGCCCTTTAAGCACATATGTAAGTTTTTATCGAGCCTGCTTCCACCAAGAGAGCGTGTGCGTGTATGAACTTCTATATAGCCTGTGTTATACTGCGGGGCATTGTGGTGAGAAGCGAGTCCGCTTAGGTTGGTAAAGAGAAAGGGGTATTTTGGTAAGGTGTCATTTTGTCTGAACATCCCATAATTTCATTTTTTATGATTATTTTGCATTTTTATTTTCTTCGGGGCGACGAAATGTTTCGGTCTGGGGCGCGTCCCCAGTAACGCCAGGCATTTGCGCCCCTAAACTCAGTGGCGTGACAGTTCGACACAGTTAAACAATTGTAATCATTCGGCTACGATTTCTGACCACAGAAAAGGACAAATGTGAAGAAAAAGAAAGAAAGAAAAAGGACTCACAAGCCGCGTTGCCTTCACCTTCTTGCAGCTTCTCGATACCAGAAACGAAAACCTTAGAAATAGGATGCAACATTTTGTAAGTAAAATTAAAATTTTATTATTTACTTTCCTGTGTGCCAATAAAACATAAATATGCGAGACATAAACAACACATGGACTCGCTATTAACGGTCGCTATTTTATTAAATGCGATGCCAATAATGGATAATAAGCAACAGTGAAAGTTGGAACTAAATCTAAAATAAACAGAAGAGATGAAGTTTCTTTCTCAAGTTCACTTCAGACTGTTGGAAATGACAGTAAGGCTCTGACAAGCAAAGTAGCAAGGCTAGAATTGAGAAATATATCTCAAGTTTACGTAGGACGCAGTGACATCATATTCAGTATTGCTGACGTATGGATTGTGGGTAGGGACATACCGGGAAAACAATTAATCTCTTGTGCGTCAATGGTTGAGGGTGTTACTTCGTCATATGACGTCACAACATAGTAATGTACAATCACTATGAACGACAGACGAACATTGCTCCGCCCACTACGAGAGTCGGAAGGAAGGCAGGAAATGTACAATCATTTGTACATGAGATTGGAATCAACGTTAATGCAAATGGAAGCGTTAAAGGGAATGTATGACTGATGAGACTGAATACAAGTTGCAATGTACCGAAGTCATTGACAATACCATGATATAGTGACATTAGGGTGATAAAGCGAGTCAGTACTAGTCAACGTGGTCGCCATGAGGTAGGGGAAACAGGTCTCTCGTAGATAGGGGGCTAACACAATGATTCTACTGATAGTGCCCGTCTCTCGCATTCACCACCCAAATAAATTTGAGTCTTTAAGATCTGCATTTTATTTTTATAATACACTTTTTAATTAACTTTTGATCTCAAAAAAGAAGTAACAAAACCCCTTCGGTTTGATATTGTAAATTTATATGATAAATGAAAAATTGATGACCAGAAAAGTTATGTTTTTCTATGAATGTATGTATTGCTAGTGCTATAGAGTGAACTGACTAAATCATGGAAGAATTAAAAAAATATGTCGTCTGTCCGATGGTGTGTTTATCTAGATTCTAGAATAATAACTATCCTGTCCACCAAGGGCTTTGGTTACTTGCCGACCGGGCTGATTAGCAGTCTCAGCTAAGTGATGCATGTTGTAAAGTTAGTGATATTAATCTGACATTTTTGCTGATAAGACGTATAGAAATATTTTCAAAACGTAAGATTATGGTTTACTCAATGTTTCATAACTTTCTGCTAGTGCATGGGTACCTCGATGATGTAGAAATGGTGTTCAAATTTCTGACCTCTTTTGCTCAATCATTTTTTTTCATTAATACCACTGGGGGCAGACGTGGATGACTTTGCAGACTATAGTCAATACTTTGATGCAAAATGCCCCTAGATAGTCTACTAAGAGATCGATTACCTTCACACGGAGCCATTAACTTTTGGAATTGTTGTTCATAATGATTTTGTAACCAGTTTCACTGCTAAACTGAATAAGGGCTCAGCCATGTATACTTAGAGACTATGAGAGTCAATACGTGGCGAACTTGGGGACATGTCCCCGTCACTTTTTTGTTCACGGGATAAACTCCACGGTGTGTTTCTGTCGTTGATATCCCCCACTTTCGATTGGTATCGACTTAAGTGATACAGACACAATGTCCATCTGTAGGATGGAGACAATGATGACGTCATCACTGGTTACCTCCCACTTAATGCCTTATTACGTTAACAGACATATCCCCTTCAGCAGACAGCTATCATAACATAAATTGTTATGACAAATTTGTTATGACAAATAAGAAGCAGGATTACTCCCAATCAAGGGACAGTTCGACTTCATGTGAGGAAGGTTGTGCTCTTGCATACGACTCGGTTATTGGGCAGACTAGCCTATTCATCAGCCAGTTCCAAAGACCCCTCGACTCCTTGACGAAGAGTCGAAGGGCGAAAACTAGTCATTTAACTAAGAGTAATGCCAACTTAAAGGGAAAGGCAGTCCCCCAAGTTTATTTTAAAAAAATTGCTAAATCTTATAGATCTCTCATTTCTCTCACAAGTGTTTTCATATTGTTACTGTGTAAAA